>JAKTPS010000115.1:0-43729 GCA_030556275.1 Lipomyces sp. NRRL Y-27488 | reverse complement strand
AAGTCTCTGTGCCCTGTGGATTGACTGTCCCTGCCAATGATGGTGGTTCCGGCAGCGGTTCAATGGTCACTGACCATGGCCAGCGGCAGGCAGTTCACTAAACACATACAACACTGCAAAATGGTTCATAAATGCTACTCCTCCTGATAGTCTCCGTGCCCCGTGGATTGACTGTCCCTGCGATTGACAGCAGTTCAGGCAGCAGCTGGATCATCTCTGTGCCCCGTGGATTGACTGTCCGTGGGCATCTGATAATTCATGTGCATGGGCAAGGGCAAGCAGTTCACTAAACACACAGAAAGTCGAACCTGCACTTCCTTTCCCAGCGTGCACCTTTCCCAGCCTGTGCCCACTGGCTAAAGCAGTGATGCACTCACTACTGGCTAAAGCCGTGATGCACCTTGATAGGTTCTGTGCCCAGTGGATTGACTGTCCATGGGCAAGGGCAATGTCCACTGAAAGGCGAAGCTGTGCCGAGTGAGCAGTAATCAAAATTGCCCTGTAAAACAAATCGAACCTGCACCTTTCCCAGTCTGCACTGTTGAAGCCGTGATATAAGCTTGATAGTCTCTGCGCCCAGTGGATTGACTGTCCATTGGCAAGGCCCAGGGCACAGCAATTTGACCTTGAGAGTTTCTGTGCCCAGTGGATTGACCCTCCACGGGCAAGGGCAATGTCCATGGGCAATGGCAATGGGCAATTTGTGGCAGTGCAATAGTCTCTGTGCCCCTGGGATTGACTGTCCGTGGGCAGGGAAGGGGATAGCAGTTTGATAGTCTCTGCGCATCTTTCCCAGCCTGTGCCCACTGTTCTCTGTGCCCAGTGGATTTACTGTCTGTGGGCAAGGGCAATGTCTGTGCCCTGTCCTGCCAATGATGGTGGCATCTCTGTGAGATGGGCATCTGATTGTGGTTCGATAGTCACTATAGACTGTTTGTGGGCAAGGGCAAGCGGTTCAGTAGATTGCATACAACAGGCTGCAAAATGGTTCAAATGCTACTCCTCTGCCTGAGATGGGCATCTGATTGTGGTTCGATAGTCACTATAGACTGTTTGTGGGCAAGGGCAAGCGGTTCAGTAGATTGCATACAACAGGCTGCAAAATGGTTCAAATGCTACTCCTCTGCCAGCATTTTTGGCAAAAATCAGCCTGCAATGTCCTCCAAAAGAGGCCGCGGCGGCGCACAATTTGTCTCGCCGGATTTTTGATATCGGGCCTGGCGCGCGAGAAAAATGCGAAGCAAGAGGAGCACGCCTAAGAAACAAAGCGCGAACCACCGGTTTTTCAGGGCAGGAACCCTGGTTTTCCCTTCAATATTGTACAAGTTGATTATCAGGAACAGAAGGACAAAGCATAAGTGCATATGTGTGATGTACAGCTACGAGACAGAAGTACATTTCGTACGAGAATCCACAAAGTTTGAACTCCTTCATTTTAGTGAAGGTGATTGCAAATGCAAAATTGGACCAAACCAAAGAATTTTGCACAAACGCAAAATTTTCAACTACTATATACATAAGAATTCAGATTTAAAGCCAGCTGACAAGCGTATATAAGCGAATCAAGAAGTGCAATGAACTGTACAGCACATAAGATCGTCTAGAAATGCCCCGGACAGGCAAGTCGGATATCGGGTTAGGGTAATAAATCATCTTTTAGTTCCGGCTGGAAAGTTGTGCCGGCTGGAAGTTGTCTCGGCTCGGCGATAGACATGTCAAGACCTGCGTATATACGCTGTACGACGCAACCTCCGTGCGTCAGCTTAATTTTTCGAGCGTTGTAATATATATATCCGCTCCATACCTTCCTGATACTGATACTGTGCAGATACTGATACTTCAATACCTGCGTCTATATTTGCGATGTCTAGCGGATCGGGAAAGCGAATCTTTATCACTGGAGCAGGCGGGTACATCGGCGGCGTTGTGACTGAATTTGCAGTGGCGGACGGTTATGACGTGCACGGTCTGTCAAGGAGTGAGGCCAGCGACGAAAAGCTGAAGGCTCTGGGCGCTACGCCGATTCGTGGAGATCTTAGTGCTCTTGATGTTCTTGAGAAAGAGAGTGCTGAAGCGGATATTGTATTGCATTTGGCGTATATCCACGACTTCACGGTAGATTACGACGAAATCTTGAGGATCGACAGGGAGGCCGTTGACGCCATGGCGAAGTCCTTGCGTGGGACGGATAAACCTCTGGTCACGTCCTCTGGCACGTTAATGGTCGAGCCTGGTCCGAATGGCGAGGAGACTACGGAGGATTCGCCCGCGGCTGTACATCCCATTCTTCCGCGTATTCACTCCGAGCGTCATGCATTGAGTTTAGTCAACCAAGGTGTTCATGTCAGCACAATTCGACTTTCACCATTCGTCTATGGACGATCTGCGAGCGGTTTTGTCCCTTTTCTCATGAAGATGGCCGTCACGCACGGCGAGTCGCTCTACGTGGACGAGGGAAGCTACTGCACATCTGCGGTTCATGTTGATGATGCGGCAAGGCTATATCTTCTCGCTGCAAATAATGCCAAGGCCGGTGAGATCTTCAATGCCACGAACTCGACATACGTTACGAGCCGCCAACTGGCGGAAGCAGTTGCCCAAGCGACTCATGTTCCTTTCCGCTCGGTCACCCGTGAGGAGGCGGTGACGAAATGGGGCCCGTTTATGACAACAGTCGTCATGACCGAAAATAAAGCGTCTAATCGAAAGGCGGCAGAACAATTGGGGTGGCAACCGAGAGAAATCGGCATACTGGACGATGTCGCAACCGGGTCTTATCTAAAGTTAGCGACCGCGCTTCTTAGTGCATAAGTTCTTACTTTGTTAAATCTCGCGTGCTTGGGGCAAGTTGTTGAAAATCGCTTGATTATTTGAAGTATGAAATGATATATTGTATTTGCTTGCTGTACCTTGAACTCACGCTCGAATATACGTTCCTGCGAACAAATAACGTAGACACAAAAGGACCTGATATGCAGTGGCAACCACTGAGCTTCATAAAGCAAGAATATCGTAGCTTCTTAAAAGAGAGGAAGAGAACAAAGAATGGAGTATCGACGACTACGAGGCGTATGATGATTACTGAATTCTATTGACAGGAACAAAGGACAAAGCGCAAACACGTGTGACGAACAGCGACGAGACAAAAAAATTTCGTAAAGAAAGAGAGAATCCCCAAGTTTGAACTCCGTCATTTCACCGTCATTCCAGTGTACGTGATAGCAATAACAGCAAAATTGACCAAACCGAAGAATTTTGCACAGATGAAAAATGCCTCAGCTACTAAGAATTCAAATTTTCGGTAACAGCAATCAAAATATTCTAGTAGATACAACGGAAAGCAAACTAACAGTATTACGGAAAACACAATAAAGCGGACAAGTAACATGGAAGCAACAAACTTGATCGCTATCCAAGTCTACCGCGCACCAATAGCGCCGATCACGCCAGTTCTTTTGGGAGGAGGTGGCGGCGGCTTCTTGGACCCTGGCGCATTCGACAGTTTGCCGGAGCCAACCATTGCGCCAGAGCTTAACTTCTTCATGCTAGACTGGAAAGATGGTGCCGTGACCGGCGAAGGGCGTTCTCTTTCGTCATCATCCAAGCTATCCGCAGAATAGCTTGAACTCTTACGACTAATTGTAGAAGGCTTGCTAGGCTTTGGAGGGCCGCCGTTGCTGCTGGACGTTCCTTCCGAAATCACGGAACAATATGGAACCGGGAAAAGGCCAGACCGGTCGCCGCCAACAAGCTCGCCAATCCACCAGCCCGCGTCAACTTCCTCAGTCACGACAACAATGTCACCAGGCTCAAGCGACAACTCGTCGTCGTCCTCGGCTTCGTACTTGAAATTAGCCTTCACCATTTTCTTCTTCGGTGCAAGCGATGGTCGTGGCCCAGGCATTGGAGGTGGCTCGGTAACAGAGCGGTTTAGGCGCGGGGGGTTGATCACGGCGGAAAATTTACCGGAAGAAATAGAAGTTGACTGCAGGTTAGACGAGGTGTCAACCGTGAACCTGGAACCACCCTCGTAGCTAGATGAAGAGGACGAGGCCGCAGAGCGGAAGTTAGGACGTCTCGCGGGAGGAGACGTTTCATCGGTGTTTCTGTCCGCAAAAGTCTTAGAGGAAATGGAAGTCGAGCGAGAACGAGCGGATTTTGGTGTAGAAGGTGGACTGTGAGAAGAGCAGATAGTTTGTGAGCAACACTCCTGATTAAGAGACCACCAAGGGCTTCCTCAACTCAATAGAAGAAAGAGGAAATGGCATACTCAGTGATCCAGTTGTTGCGCAAGTTGACAAGGATGTCGTTGCACCGCTCATAGTAGTCGCATTCAGCTTCAAAAAAGTCGACCACATCGGCAAGACAGTCGGTCTCGGCGTCGCGGATGGCATTCATCTTCCTGACGACGTCTTCGCCAGCCTCCTCATATTTAATACGCTGTGCACGGACTTCTTCTTCCATCCGGGAGTCTTCGCGCTTGACTTTTTGGACCTTGGACAGCGCGGTGTCGTAGGCAAGACGTCTGTATTCTAATTTCTTACGTGAGGCCTATAGGTCGAACACGGAGAGGTACTTGTTAGCCAGTCCATTGGGTTATTGAGAAGAAGACAAAAAAAATTCGCATACCTGGAAGTCTTTGAATTGAGCAAGGCTCTTCTCAATTCCCTCAAGGAAATTGCGTTGGATTCTATCGACGAAAATCTCCTGGGTCTTTGCAAGCCTTTGGTTGGCAGCACCAAGACGCGCCAGAGCCTGGCCATAATTGGATTCGGCCACAAACTCGTCACCGTAAATAGCCATGGCCTGACCAAGAATATCAATTGGCGAAGCTTTCTCAATTTCATCGAGTTCGCGACGCTTGGAGAGGTTCTTGACGTAAATATTCACTGAGTTATGCAGGCGCTCAGTGCCCTCGTGTCGCATGTTAATTTCAAACTCAAGCTCCTTGAACTCGTCAGACTCCTGGGTCTTCTGTTCTTGGCCCAGCTTTTCCGAAGTCCATTGCTTCAACCGGTCGATTTTCTTGGACATCATCTTGGGCGAGGTTTACCGTGGGGGAATGTGGTCGCGTCGATTGCGAAAGTGAAAGCAACAAGAATGCGTCAGCAAAGTGTGACGAGGACCACGCGAACCGGACGCGTATAGGAAGAGAAGGAACAGGAAAAAAAGAGATTGGATGCAAGGAAGCAATTGCTGCCGGAGGACGCGTGAGCAAGAGGAGAGAAGAGGGAAAGGACGGATGAGGGCGAAGAAGAGAGTGGGACGGGCGCGCGGCGTGCGAACATGAGAAGGAGACCACAACGCAGGGGCCATTGGCCTGCTTACGCCCAATTCTCTTGACTTTAAGCCCGTCTGTCGCTAACTAATTTTAACCTATCTAACTCCAGGTGACAGAAATCTCTCTCGTGTTTGATAGGTTGCAATCTTGTCAGTGCCGCAGAGGGTCGCAGTCTTTCTTCGTGCGACCGTAGTCCGTAGCTGTAGTGTGTGCGCTGTTGCAGTCAAGATTTTCTTGTTCGTCTACGAGGCAAAACTTCAGCTTTCTACTTTCTGACAGCGTCCGGCGGCTCCGGGCATTTTTTACTCCGGTCAGCTTGAAGTTGTTTGCTCCCGCGCGCAGCACCTAACTGTATTCACCAACAGTCTAATTTGTTCTAACACAACCAGCCTCATAAAGCTCACTGACAAAACTGGCCGTGCCGTCGTTTCTCGGTAAGTCTTCGTCCTATAGTCTCAAGCTTGTAGGCGGCGGACCAAAATTTAAGTTGCCGCCGTCAACCTGTAGGCATCTTCATGCATTATTATACTCAACGATGGCATAGGCCAACCTCGAAGCTCTACGAGGCCAACCTCGAAGCTCTACGCTTGAAATTTCGGTCATAGTCCCCGTTCAGCATATTGTATTTGCCGTCGAACAGTTGGTGTTTTTCAGTAGTACTTGGCTAGTCGTTAAATCAAGCAACACTGAGCTCTTGCCGGAGGGTTTTATCAGGGCAACCCGAACTTTATCCTTATTTGAAATGAGATAAGCAAGTTTATCCTGGGGATTATCATACCAGACCTAAGCGGAATTCCCACAGAAAAGTTTTCCGGCCAAGTTTGCTTTGGCACCAAAAGAAGCGCAGCTGGCCATTTCGGGGTTCCAGCCCTTCTACACGTCAGAGGCCCTGGATTATAACCGCCTGAAATGAAAGGTTTCTCGTGGGTCGGGCCATTTAGATACCCGCTTGCGATACAACTAGGGTCTTTGTATTTGTATGTAGCTGCTCTACCTAACCTTTTTGATATTTCCTTTCGGCTAGCCGATACGACCTGTCAAAGAAAATCGTTTTAAGATTGTTTTGCGATTTTGACCAATTCATATTCACTCTTCCACTAGTGGTATTTCTTCTTCCGTGTTCTCGAACTGAGCAACGGAGACGAGCTTGAGACCAATTGCTCTGCCATTTTTGAGCTGGATGGACGTTCTGCTCTTTCGCAGCCGAAGATTGTAAAGTGGGACCGAACGCGTCGAAATCTGCCCGGCGTCCAAGCTTAGCTATCCATCTCATTTATCTTAAATCCCGGCGGCGATAAAACTCACTTGCATCTTAATGAAGACTTCAATTTCAATTTTCACAAGTGGCTACTTCACTTACTCCTCTCGCCAGTGTTGGCGAAAAGACAGCGCATTCATCTGTCATTTGTTGTACTGAACGCCTGAAATATACGGAGAAGCGTATGTAACTAAACTGTTTTTATTCTTATGTCCGGACGCCGCGCTGTCATTGACTGGGTCCCCTGTTGTCACTTCCACCTCACGAGAATGTAGGCCATTGTTTATTGGCCCTAATGCGAAATCATTGCGGCTCTTTCTCGTCTTGCATATATAAACATCAAATTTAACACAAGATAATAAGGCTTCAGATCAAACGCGAATCGAGGAAATAAGGAGAATCTCGGTTTTTTGCGCGAACAAGCGAAAACTCGGCACCTTCAGGCTCTCTCAGTTTGTACGGATGAATGAAGCAGAACTTAAAGCATCGTCATACCAAGAAAACAAGGCGCCAATGAACCCAAAGTGTAACCGAAATTCTAGTTCTCTTCAAAATCTCCGTATGATATAAGGATTTTGGTCCGTCGTCTTAAATCAAGCTCAGTCGGAGGAATTTGCTGACTTGCAAACAACTACTGAAAGCACTACTGCCTAGTTGGTTGTCGTCGTCTTCTGGATAGTATGCCCAGTTAAAAGAGTTCAGACCCAGGGAGAGCTTGGTCAATATCCAGGGGCAAGCAGGCCAATCAAAGCGTACCAAACTCATTACATATCAGCAGACGCAGACTATCATCGCAGGACATCTTTATGCTACGCTTTGATCTATCTTATCATAGTATATACAACTTTGAAATATGAATTTTTTTAAAAATCAATTTCATAAACGCGAATCTCGAAAACGTTGGATTAGGGCAGAGCTATGAACCTTAATTGACGATCATACAAATTTTTTCGAAACTTTGAAAGTGAAGACGAACGCCATAACATAATACTGCTCAGCCAATACACCAAAAGACCAAGGGCGACTGCTTGCTATATATTGCAGGGCGAAAGACACTGTTTAGGAGTGGACCGGCGCATATGGCGGATCAAGCGTTAGTGGAAAGCATTCTATCCGCCTCGCAGACGCGGGAGGGCTTCATCTTGACAGAGACAGAACTCAAGACCATTCGAAAATACGTCGTTGCCAATAAAGCAGACGACTTTTCAAATCCTCAAACGCCACTGGTGTACGTTGTCTTGGTTTTAATTTTGCGGAATCAATTGCAATTCATGTAATTAACAATCCATCAGGTCGCTGACTGCTCTGTATCCTCATATTTTTCATTCTCTACTATCTTCGCCTGGACTCGGAGAATACCGAACGACAGCATGCGACACTTTATCGGTATGGGTACAGAGAACAAATCAATGCTGTAACGCGTCAGTCGAATTCATTCTACGTCTCAAAGCAGACACAACTGTGACCTCGGCACAAGACGTTGATGACATTTTCGATTTCATATGCGAATACTGGACAGATTCTGGAGCAGCGCTCGGAAACGCCCTTCGCGAATTATTTTCGAAAGTTATCGCATTATTAGAGCGTGTATGGAGCCATGAACAGAAGCGCGACAGACTGTCGCGCTGGGTGGAGCGCATTCTGAAGTTTCCGCGCACCATGCGCGTGGTCTACTTCACACTCGAGATTCTCGCGCGGCAACTTGGCGGCCGGTATATACTGGATCTGGAACCGAGTCTGATTCGCGACTCGTTGCTGCTGACCTACAGTAATGCACTTGCAAATCCGGTATCGAAGATGATCACGGCGATTCTCGTAACTGCTCAAAAAGACGACATCAAACTACTCAGGCAAGGAGTTGCAAAACCAACGGCGATAGAAGTTGCAAAAGTTGAAGCAGACTGGTTGCAGCTGTGGCAAGAAGAGATCATCGAAGCACTTCACGACGACACTTTGCGTGCACATGTGCAGATCTATTTACTCCCGCAGCTTTTCAAAGCATCCGCGTCTGCGTTCCGGCTATTCATTAAGCATCTTCAAGAAAAGCCGCGAGAATCAGAAGCGGACATTTCGGTTTTGATTGGCTGTCTCAAAGTTGGTCAAGATCTCGGCATTCTGGACGACGACAAGGCGCAGACATTGAGCTTGTCTCCTGCCTTCCTGCGCGAATTACTACATCACGAGTCCGAAGATTTACGGATCGGTGGATTGTCGCTTGCCGTGTCGTCACCACAGGCCTCGAAACCGATTCCGCCTGAGGTCTTGGATGTCCTGGCCGAGTCCTTTGATGACTTGATACTCGAATCCGACCCCGAGTTTCGCAATCGAGTTTATGGATTTATGCGGCAAATGACGACTCGCATTCGAGATTCGTGCTACGCCATCACGCGAAGCCAGAGGAAATTAGTCAGAAATGGCGACGAGGAGAAAGCTCGCGAGCTCGGGGATATTGTGAACTTGAATATTGCGTTTATGGAGGGATATCTTAAGCGCTTGCAGGAATTGTTACGCCCGGGGTCGTCATACCAGCGCATTCACATGAGCCTAAAGTTACTTACTGCGCTGATACGATCTGGCCTGGATTCGCATGTTGCTGCGAAATGGCATGATAAAAATCATTTGGATTTCCCTTTCCACATTCCAATATTTACGGACACAACATTACGGCTTCTTTTTGACAATTTAATTAACAACTACGAAGATATCCGGGAGACTTCTGAATTATTACTGAAGATGGCTCCTGTCGAGGCAGTATTCGGGGACTCGGAGGATTGGAAAAATACCGTGGACGAGTATGTTTCAAAGGGCTTGAAATTGATTACCGGATTGCGGGGACGCGAGGGCGACGGTGGCGCGCGAATAATTGATTTCTGCTTTTACTTGTATGGCCAATTCGGCGTGGATCTCGATGCGGAGTTCTTGGAGACATTTGTAGGAAAGCTTGAAGATGCGATTGGTCAAGCGAAGGACAGCCTGTCAATAGCCGTTAAAGATTATCCGCTGCATGGCTACTTCACGTCGCTGCGGTTAGTGTTTGAGCAAATTGACTACGCCTCTACCAGGATAACAACCAACTCTGAGCACTGGACCGACATACATTCGCGAATTGTGAGGATATGTTATTCCGTATGGGACGTTGTCGAGAAGATTCTGTGCCATGATTCGCCTGAAGGGAACCTTCCAGAAGAGCTCGATGAGAACTATCTGGCCAGTTTGGAGGAGATATACGGACCGGCAACGCAGCTCATCTTAAGTTATGCATGGCGGGCAATCGGAGAGTCGAGTGGGCTATTAACTGTCCTGCTTGCTCGGGCACCTGAAGAAATGCTGCAACCTCTAACAATAGTGTCGGAGCTGGGCGATTTGCTTCTCGCCGAGCTTGCGACGATTCGCCACCGCGGAGCATTCTCTTCTATCTATCCGACGTTTGTGGCATGCTGCACTCGGTGCAACTCGTCCAAATTTCCCGAGCTTAAGGGTCTACCAAACAAATGGCTAGACGAGAATCTGCAGTTGATTCAAGAGAAGGCACAGTACATCACTCGCCGGTCAGGTGGACTGCCGTATCTGGTCGCGGGCGTCCTAACGGCAGAACCAAATGACGCCGAGGGACAGCGGCCATTGCTTCGGGCCACGTTTGACCGCCTTTCTGAAGTCGCCGAGCTTCCAGCGCTGATGTCGGACGAGAGCGACAAGATGGACCTTCCGCAAGTGCACGCGCTGAATTGCATCAAAACAATATTCGTCGAAACTCGCCTGTCGGCTCCCTCGGCATTTTTCACGGACCGTGCGCTGGCGATGGCGATCAACGCGTTTGCGAGCGAGGTCTGGTCGATACGGAACTGTGGAGTCATGCTTTTCGCCGCACTACAAACGCGGTTATTTGGGTCCCGCAAGGTCACGGATTCGCGGATGACGGTCGGAACGATGTCGGCGCGCTTGTTTTTTGGGAGGTTCAAGAATATCAAGGAGCTGTTGCAGCGACATCTGGAGGAACACGTTGACCAACTGGGGTCGCTGGACTCCAGTCATGTCGAGACCGTGTATCCGGTCTTGTCGCTTCTTTCGCGTTTGGAGGGAACAAACGGGTATACAGGACTGGAAGGATTTAGACCCCTGATCATGAATTGCTTGTCAAGTCGAATCTGGAAGGTACGTGAAGTCTCACACTCATGAATGATAGTATCTAATTCTGTTACTAATGTTTTGCCTTTCATTGTGGTTTAGATCCGAGAAATGGCGGCGAGGTCACTCTTAGCGCTTACGAACTCAGAAAGCTGGCTTTTTACAGCGAACTCGTTAACGAATGAACTGGATGTGCGTTCTCAAAACAGATCGCACGGCCATCTTCTCGCGATACAAGCGCTTCTGCAAGCATACGCACCGGCACTTCCAAACCCATCCGCGACTACACCGCCGTCCTCGGAATCGCAGCAACAGGACCACCGAGAACCTGTCTCGGCGGAGTTGTATGCAGGACTAACCGCAAAATTCAAGGAGGTCGCAACGACGTCATGCGCACCGGTTGCCCTGACGTTCATTCGCGTCTGCAAGGCCGTGCTACGGTGCTATTGTCTCGCGGGCTCTGTGGTGGAGGTCGAGCGAGAGATCTTACGAGGCGTGTTTTCGGAATACCTGGAAACGACAACAAGGGACGTCCTGTCGACACCGGCCGCTGGCGTGCGTGCCAGCGTCGGAGAGCGTCTCTTGCGCGAGCAGCAGACGGAGTACTACCTTGACGAGGTGCATATCAGCTCGCGCGGTCCTCACGAGGCCCTGAAGATGATGCAAGACTTCTTGACGTGCCCTGAATACGGAGTTCAGATCGCGGCAATGCGAGCCATCGACAAGTATCTCGACCGAGAGACACTGGCAGGTCTAGCTGGGAACGCAGTGCTGGCGTCCCACCTGGAAGGGGTTGTGGCGCAGCTGTGGCAGGTGATCGAAAATGTGTCGTGGAGCCAAGTTCGTGGGCCGGCAATCCGTCTGTTTGCGAAAATGTTTTTATTTCGCGCAAGGCAGCGAGAATGTGAAGGCCGCGACGTTTTTGGCGTTGCCATAGCGCGTGTGTGGGGTGAGCTCTTCTCCGCAATTGACATGAGTACGGACGAAGCAAGCACCGTGGCCGAGGCGGCTTTAGAGTGTCTTGGTCCGTTATGCTCTGAGTTCACTAGTTCGGCAGATTACGCGGCTTTTGAGCAATGGAGCGGCATTGTTCGGATCTTCAGTCAAGACGGGTCGGTAAGTCGACGTCCTTTCTTTCTACTCGCACTCTTTCCTTTCCTCGCACTTTGTGCGAATTTCTTTGCTTCAAAGGCAGGAAAAAGCATCGAAATGATAAGACATTTAAGTTCGGATCGGGGTCCGGGAGACGGAACTCGCCGTGGGCTACATGCCTAGCGGGATTTTGTCAGTTATTTTATTTTTCTTCGAAGATTTCGACTAACCTGTATCTGTCTTTCTGAAGCCGTTCTCGAAGCGCAAGGCAGCACTCACGTCGCTGATTGGATACGTCGAGGCGAGCAATCGGCTCTCATCTACCGAGAACGCTGCGCCCCGGCCAGAACGACCACCAGTCACATCGCAGGACAGCGCCGAGCACCCCCACAACGCTATCGAGGATGCGAAAAGCAGCAGGCTGTTTTATAACCTGCGGGTGCGGATGGCGCTGTTTGATTTTTTGCACGACGACGACGGCGAGCTCCGCGAGTACGCTGCACGGTTCATATGCACTAAAGAAGCCAATATGTTGCGCGCCGCAGACGCCAAGCAGAGTTCCATTGCGACGGCGACAGCGACAGCGTCGACCACGACGACCGTGGTGCAGTGCGCGAAATTGCTTGCCAGGGCGATTGTGGACGATGTGGCAGTGCAGGGCGACGAGAGAACTAGAGCGGTGCTGACGAGAGTCCTCGTTCGGAGGTTGATGGCCGGTGGCGACGTTGCGCATAATGAGCGTGGTGGGCACGGGGTCGACGACGAGATTGTCGGTGTTGAGGCCACGGAAGGACCAAGAGGTCGGATCCTCCAGGGGCAGGGTATTCTGCATGCGCACCAGCCACACAGGTCTCACCGCGGCCAAAGCCACGGCATGCCCGTCCAGGACCTCTCCGTCTACAACGACGACTTCCTCGTGTGCGATCTCGAGGACGACAATATCGAGGACGGCATTCCATCGATGGCGGAGCAACTGGTCGCGGCGACAACGCAGGACACGTCGCTGTTCGTGGTCGAGAGCCAGAACTTGTATCGCGATAACATCGAACTTTGTTTTGCCTGGGCCGATATGCTTGTGCGGCTCGGGTGCTCTAGGCGCGGCACCCCCGCTCTGCCGCCGTTATCCGGACTCCGAGTCCCACTGTCAGGCGGTGATAACACAGCTACATCCGACGCGGACACATGCACACTAGCAGCACCGCCAGCGCCGGCGTCGGTCTCAGTGGGACCTGGCGTGATCAACGCGAGTCTCGCAATGCGACTCGCCACGTGGGAGGCAGCAGCGCTTCAGGCCGTAATCGGACTCGCCGACAGGAGCGGCGGCGGTGCAGACGGTCCGCTAGGCTGGGGTACGGACGACAAGGTTTTTGAACTCGCGCGAAGGGTCGTCGAAATCTACCGTGCGCTCGAGAGGATAAACTCGGCTGACCGTGGTCGCGACGACAGTGAAGACAATGAGTGGTGGGGGCCCGTGAAAGATGGCATGACGCAGTTCAGTGAGGTTGTGGGCAAGTTGAACATGCACCCTCTGCTCTTGGTGTAGAATTAGAGACTTTATGCCAGCGAAGTGGTTTTGGATTTGACATGTAATTACGATATAATTTGGCGTAAATATACTGCAATGTTGTACATTATTAGCAAAATAGATGTGCAAACCCCTTCCTTATAATCAGCAGATTCAATCGACAAAGACGCAACCTAAATTTTCTAGTGAAGTTAAAACAAAAATTTACATTCTCTCGACAGGCTTCAGACCCAACAGGACCATTCCTCGTCGCAATACTTCACGCGCGGAAGAATACAAGGCCAGGCGGGCCTTGGCGAGCTCGTCTTCCTGGCCGGCGACCCACAGAATGCTGTAGCAGGACGAGACGATGTGCGTGAGCCGGAACAGGTACGACACGACCGTCGACGGCTCCATGTTTCTGAGCGCCATGATGAGCACGTCGGGGTACTGGGCGAGCGTGCGCATGAGCTCGCTCGCGATGGGTTCCGTGAGCAGCGCAAAGTCCGCGGTGACGAGATCTTCGTGCGAGAACCCGGCCCGGCGCTCGACGGAGCAGAGCCGCGAGTGCGCGTACTGCAGGTATGGGCCGGTGTCGCCCTCGAACGAGAGCATGCGCTGCCAGTCAAACTTGTAGTTGTTGACCCGCTTGGCCTGCATGTCCTGGATCATGACGGCGGATATGCCGACGAGGTCGGCGACCTCGCCCGGGTTCGCGACCTGCTCGTACTTGACGGCGTTCTTCTTCATGACCTCGTGCATCGCGCTCTGGGTGTCCTCGAGAATGGTGTCGAGGAAGACGACCGTGCCCTTGCGCGTGCTCATGCCCTGGACCATGCCGAAGTTGATGTGCTGCATGTTCTTCGCGAACGGGAACTCGCAGAGCTCCATGGTCTTGAACAGCTGGGCGAGGTGGAGATCCTGCTGCGACGCAACGACGTAGATCATCTTGTCGAACTTGTACTTCTCGTACCGCTCGATGGCGGCACCGAGATCGCGCGTGAGGTAGAGCGTCGTGCCGTCCGATTTCTGAATCAGGGCCTTGCCGAGCTTCTTGCTGTAGCTCGAGAAGTTGATGAGCTTCGCGCCGCGGTCGGTGTAGGTCAGGCCCTTCTGATCGAGCAAGTCGATGACCTTCTGCATGCTCTCGTTCGAGACCTGGGACTCGCCAGAGTACTCGGTGTAGTGGATGTTGAGGCGCTCGTATGTCTGTTTGTATTTCTCGATACTCAGCTTGCGGAACCGTTCCCAGACCTCGAGTGCGTCCTTGTCGCCGTCTTCCATGCGCTTGAAGTACGCCTTCGCTTCGGAGTCGATCGGGCGGGGCGCGAAGTACGACGGCTCAACGTCGTCGGCTACGGTTGTGTTCTTGTCGAGCTTCTTGAGGGCCACGACGGCCTCGTCCCGAAGCACCGGCAGGCTCGCGACGAGCGCGTCGAGCTTCTGCTGCAGCTCTTGCTGCTTCTCCTCCGGAAGATCTGCAGCCTCGAGCGCGGTCTTCGTCTGCGCGATCTGCTCGAGCGCGTCGGACACGTTCTTTTCCTTCTCCTGGGCGGCGCTGACGGTGACGTAGACCATGAAGAGGTGGTTGATGGGGTCGGCAAGGAGCAGCTCCTCGCTGCCGCATTTCTGGAACGCGATGGCGAGCAGGCCAAACTGCTTGCCCCAGTCGCCGAGGTAGTTGATCCGGATGACGTCGTAGCCGAGCCGCTCGTGCAGGGACGACAGGAAGCCGCCGATGATGGTCGACCGCAGGTGGCCGGCGTGGAACGGCTTCGCGATGTTTGGCGACGAGAACTCGACGATGACGCGCTTGCCCTCGCCAAGGGACGAGTTGCCAAACGTCGAGTCCTCTTTCAGGATGTCAGGAATGGCGAGCTTGTACAGCAGCGACGGGCTGAAAAAGAACTGCAGGAACTGGCCCTTCGCGACGACTTTCTCGAGCAAGGGCGACGCGGGCAGCGCGGCTGCCCACTCGGCGGCGAGCTCGTCGGGCTTGCGGCCCTTGATTCTGAGCCGGGGCACGGCGAGGACGAAGTCGCCGCGGTCGTGCACGAGCGTGCTTTCGAGCGCGCTGGCGATGATGTCGACAGAGACGCCGGTCACGGGCGAGAGCAGGGCGGCGATGTGTGCGCGGAAGAGGTCAAACGGGTTGCCCTGGACGTTGAGGCTTGGCAGATCGGCGAGTGCGGGCAGGCCAAAGCCGAGGGCCTCGACACGCGCGGCCGTGGCGGGGAACGGCGATGAGTCGGTCATGAAGGAGCGGGCGGAGTACGACGACGACGACGACGACGACGGCGAGCACAGGGGGGCGCGGGAGAATCGGAGCGAGCGGAAGGTAAGGGCTCGGAAAAGGTGGGATGACGGACGGGCTAGGGCGGCGTGCGCAGGAAAGGCGCGGGACATGCAATACCTTTTGTTCGAGCTGGTATTTCCCTTTTTGAGGTTCGTGATGTTTTTTTTTTTCGCAAAGAGGAACAGTGAGAGTCAGAGGAGGAAAAGGGTTACGTACAGAATAGGGTTCAGGGGCTGGATCACACTTGTGTGAGCGGCGCGTGAGCTTGCTGTGAGTGAGACGCTGAGCCGAGTACGAAGCCGCGCACGGGCCGCGGGCGCACCGCCACGCCGGGACGCACGGCACTTTGTGATCGGGCCCCGCCCCAGCCACGCAGCAGCCACCCGGGGCGGTGCGACCGCCGCAACGGCGCCGGCGCCACAGCCACAGCACCAGCCTCTATTTCAGGACACCGAAATCTCGTCTCGTCTCGTCTCGTCGTTTCCTGTTCCCGGCCCGGGGCCCGCCTCTTTATTTATTCTTGCCCTGTTTCCCCTGCAGCGCTCCCGGCCGGCCCGCGGCAGGCACGTTCTCCAGCGCCCGTCTCCTCCGTCTCCTGCGTCCCGAACTGCCGCTGTCTGGCAGAGGAACGGCGCCCGCAAAGCCCCCGCCGACCGCGAACATGCTGCCTTCAAACCCTGTGCGCGTGCCCGGTGCACGTCCACCGGCGGAGCCAGGCACCGACTCTCGGCCGTTCGCTTATCACCACTCTCCCGCTCCATCTTCTTCACAGCACCAGGCTCCCGAGCTCCCGCTGGCAATGCCCTCCGTCCTGTCCTCCGGCCCCGTCGACGTCGTCCCCGTCGCCTTCCCCTTCGGCCAGGTGCCGCTGGCACCGCTGGCTCCGCAGGTCCGGCAAGTTCCGCCAGCCCAGCCGCCCGCGAAGCAGCCCCCGCTCCAGCGCCCAGCACAGCGGCCGGCACTGTCCTCCACGTCGACCTCGACCTCGACTTCGTCCTCGACCGCGACCTCGGCTTCGTTCTCGTCCTCAGCCTCGACTTCCTCCTCATCCGCGCCCGCTCCCTCGCCGTCGTCCGCGTCCACGGCTCCCGCGTCCTTGCCCGCATCCTTGGCCGCCTCGTCGTCGCCGGCATCTTCGTCCACTTCCACCGTCCACCCCCGCAAACCCAAGCACTCCTCCCGGTCGGTCGCCGGCAAGAAGCATGACCGTTCGCGGCACTTCGTCGCGCCAAAGGAGACCGCCCTTCCGCTCGCCATGCGGCCGTCCGACATGGACGGCCCGCCAAACTTCCAGTCCTACACGGCACTCTTCACCATCATCCAGCAGCCCAACCGCGCACGCTCTTGCGGAAACACCGACCGCGACCGCCGCTGTCTCGACCCGCCGCCGGTGCTCAAGCTCGAGATCCGCTCCCTTAGCACCGGCGAGGTTGATCTCGAGTACATGAAGCAGTACTCCTGGATCGTGCAGTGCTTCCTCTACTCTGCCGACACCGCCGGCGGCGTCAACGAGCATCCGCCATACCACTCTGGCGGCCGCATGCTGGTCCGAGGAAACATGGTCGGCAATGCCCAGTACATCGACCTCGACATCGACGGCCACAAGGGCGAGCGGTGCTACTTCTGCTTTCCCGATCTCTCTTTTTCCACGGCCGGCTATTACCGGCTCAAATTCCAGTGGGCCTGGATCGACCAGTCCAACCCGTTCAACGGCATCCAAGTCCGCTCGATGGGCATGATGGGCTTCCAGATCTCAAACGTCTTCCGCGTCTACTCCGCCAAGGACTTCCCGAGCATGTTGCCCATGACCCCGCTCTCGCTCTCTCTCAAGCGGCATGGCTTGTGGATCCGCGGCGGCATTCAGCGCAACCGCAAGGCCCAACGCGCGGCGGCCGACGCGGAGGCCGCCTCCGTGGCCTCCGCGGAAGCCGAGGACGAGGACGCGGAGAACCCAGAGAACGCGGACGACCTGTCCTCGCCAGATATCCAGCGGCGGCCATCTCTGCGGCACCCCTCGCCGTCGGCCTAGCCGCGCATTCGCGGGCTTGTGATGGCGTTCGTCTTTTTTTTTTTTTACTGGCCGGACTCCTAATATCCACTGTATATTAGTCGCTATTTTGTGTTTGTTTGTATAGACCTTTGGCGTATTGAGTATTCATTACTGTGCTTTTGTATGACTTTGTATCTGTGCTGTACTTGATTGATGGGGCGTTTTTTTTTTTTTGGTTGGGCTTTTGGTGCGGTTGAATTGCCCGATAAATAACTGAGATGATAAAGACATGTTCTAAATTAGATCGATAAATCAATTCTCCATTTAATGTAATTAATTAACCTGACTGCAACTCAGAAAATCTATTCACATGCCGTCGAGACTTTCGAGCTCCATCTCGTCATCGGCGCTATCATAATCGTCGTATTCCTCCGTTTCTTCCTCCGCCGTCCTGCCGTCGACGTCGTCCGTCAAGAGAAGTTCGGCGGCGCGGCCGGCGTCTTCCTGGCGCACCAACGCAAAGTACTGGTCAAACTCATCCGCCCCGTATGGCACGTCCGCGAACGAGAAGCCGTCCTGGGCCCAGAAGTACGTCTGCAGGATGTCCATGAACGAACTCAGCGCGTTGCTGCTCTCGATCTTGCTGTTGTTGCTGTTGCTGTTGTTGCTGCTGCTGCTCATTCCCGTAGTGGTCGGAATCTTGATCGTCGGCCACGCGCGCCGCCTCACGATGAACGAAGCCATTCGCTTCGAAAACTCCGAAAAGCAGCGTTCGAAATCCATAACGGTCTTGACCGTTCCGCCGGCCCTGGACGAGAACTTCCAGTACGCGTGGAACTGGATGAGGATGAACGTGTGCAGCTCGAGGATGAGTTCCCACGCGTCCTCGACCGTGCTGCTCGGCCCCGTGCTGAAGAGCATCCACTCGCGGAGCTGCTCGGCGCTGCAGCACAGCCGGACGAGGAATGCGGACACGTGGATCGACGCGAGCGCGGCCGGGTACCACGGTATCGTGATCGTGTCGATGTGGATGTCGGGACTGCGCGACTCGGCAATCACGGTCGCGGCCCGGCCCGCGTGCTTTGTCGCGAAGTGGTGGAAACACAGCAGGCCGAACATGCCCATGCCCCGGAAGTCCTCGGCCGGGTCGAGGCCCTGGAACCCGAGCGTGACCCAGTTCCAGCCGGCGCGGGACTCGCGCGACACGGCCGCCTCGTTGGCGGACGGCGGCCAGGTCGGCGCGGCGTGCACGGCCGCCCACGTCGCCGTGAACAGCGGCACGGTCTCGTCGTTCCACTCGACGCGCTCGTCGCATGTCCTTGCCAGCTCGCGCGCGATGGTCTCAATCAGGATGATTTGCTCGAGCGCCTTGACGAGGAAGGCGTACGCGTTCTGGCTGTCGCCGCGCGACGCCGGCACGGCGAGCGAGATGTCCTTGCGGCGGCATATCGAGAGCGCGACGGACGTCGCCATGTCGTGCCGCTTCATGATCGACGGCTCGGCCGCGTAGCGCTGAATCGTGCGCCACTCCTCGCGCAGGCTGTCGGAGAGGAGGAGCTCGCTGTCGACGAGCCACGTCGCCCGTCTCACGAGCCAGGTGTATAAATGACCCAGCGACGGCGACGACGCCGAATACGACGCGGCAGCGCGCCTGTCGGCAGTATATCCCAGCAGCCCCAGTCTCTCAATCATCGACGTGCCGAGCACAATATGTAGAATCTTCTTCCATAGCTTGTATATTGACAAGAACAACGTCGCCGTCAATATCCGCCATCGTTCGCCTGCAGTGAGCGGCCTCCTGCTGTGCTGCTGCAGCCACGTCGACGACGCCGACGCCGACGACGCCCCGTCCCTGGCCGTCGCGGTCGGCGAGGCCACCGGTGTTCCCTGCCTGGACGGCTTCGCCGCGAGCGAGGACGACGACGAGAACGCCGCCGCGGGAGGATTGATGGCCCGGCCGAGCTCTGCGCTCAGCTTGAGCTGCACGAGATACCGCGAGAGCGAATCGCCTGCCGCTTGCAGCACGAACGTCATGAACCGCATTTGTTTTTTCCGCCTTTTCCTTTTTTTTTGGTTTGGAGGGGTGGTTTGTTCGCGCTTGTCGTTCCGGATTCTTTGCGGTCGCGTGCTGAATGGCCTTGACCTATCTTCTTCCGCACCCTCTTTTCTATATATATCGCTAGTTCAGAGAATAAAAAGATGTCATCATTAGCATGCCTGCATGAATTATTGACGTAACATCCGAGAAAGACATTGCGTTGGGGCCCGAGTTGGACGAGATAACGAAAATGAAGATGACCGAGCTTTCGTGTCGTCTGGCGCTTCGGTCGGTCTTCACGTGCCAATTGAACAATCACAAGATGTGGCGCTCCACGAGACGCGCTTCCCACGCACAGTCGAGACCTCTCATGCAACTCTAAGCAGCATTCATGGCAGCTCTGCAGGCGGTCGGCGCAGATCTGTGAGTGCTCTATGCGGCTATTGCAGGGTGTTTTTGTCAGTCGCGATGACGATGACGATGACGATGACGGCTGAGTTGAATGCATGGGATGAATGACCAGTCGCCATAACCTGATGGTCATGGCCAATTCTCTACTCCAGAATGATCACTGTGTTGATCCTCTGTCTGTAGCTAGCTTTATGTCATTCCAGCAAAATGCCTCGCATGAGCATTATGACAGAAACGACAGCAAACGCGACAGCATGCAATCAATTGTAGACGGCAAATCACGAGCAGCGAGTAGTGTTCGGTCGATACAAGGATGCCTTGACTAACACGGCCTTGACGAACACGACCTTGACTCACCCGCTGCTCCCCGCCTGCTTTTTGTCCCTCCTCCTTCGGTCATAATTCTCCGTCGTATACCCAACCCCCGTGCTATCAATCTCGGTCGCACGCAGCTCATCAGGACCCACGCCATCCCGCATCTCGACTGTTCTTCCAAGCGCTATCCATGCCTGTCTATGCTCGCTGTGTAACGTACTTCGCCATCTGGCCCTGCGGGTATCGCGAGTAGTCAGTATCATCCTCACCCCGCAGCACGAGTCCGCACCATTCGCTGACGTCGACTGTATAAAATGTCTCTAGTGTCTATACAGATCACAGGTGCCAGGAGTCGCCACGGTGCATGATGAATGACATCGACCATCCCGCGCACGACAAATGCCCGCTGCATAAAGTCTATCATTAGTGGGACCAACGACAGAGTTGCTGCGAGAAGAGATAGGAGGATAGTTGCGGGATTTGCATGCGGTGTTCGCTCCTGAGAAAGAATGGAGTGTAGCTTTCAGGGGATGAAGATAGATATCGCTCTGAATTTATAGTTAGCATTTGTATATGTACGGCAATTACGACAAAGTAACATCAGACCAGGCGTAAACATGGCCCATCGCGACGACTGCAGATGAGGTTCTCTGTAAGTCAAACAGCAGCAGAATGGAATAGCGCTCGACATAAGACTGAAATCTAACTCATGCATTCAGGTGCAAGATGTACTATATGGACAAAGCCTCACCGGAGCTTCTTGACGTGTCATACCTACTAGACGACAAGCGCCTTCGCAGATTACTACAGTGGTAGACAGTCCTTTTCAGAGGTTGTGCGTGCATTGCCTTCCCAGGGAGTAAAGACGCGGGCGGTTTAGTTTGCATTGCGGTTCAATCTGCAAGCACATAATTTAGGCATAGTCCTTCGCGAAAATGACACGGCAGCTTCAACAACTGGCCCTCGGCCAGAACTTTTCATTCCCGACCGATGATTCTTCTCCCTCTGAGCATTCCGGAGGTCCGCCCGAATATCGCGAATTCCTGCGCTACGCTCGCCGGCGAGAGCGCCAGGTCCAGCGGGCCAAAAACGAGCTGCTTGCCCGGGGCGGGTTCAGGCGCTACAGGAACGGCGTGATTGGCCTCATTCACACTAGACTGGACTCCACGATCGTCGTCGTCCGCTGCCTGACGACGGCGGGGTATTTCTTAGTAACATGGCCGATCGCGAATATGCGGATATTCCTTTTGACATACAGCGGCGGCGCGTCGCCGGACCGGGCGGTCATGGAGGTCATGACCAGGTTCTGGAAGTCGTCGTCGTGGGCCCAGTTGTACGCCGGGCTTTGTGGATTCTGGATCGACACCGCGGTCGGAGTGCTAGGACTCTTTCCAATGCTCGCGATGGCCGGAGTTATTCTAAATCTCGCACAGGGACGAGTGCCGACCTACAGCGAACGGAAGTCCCTTTACATATTCGAGTACAGTTTCAATGCAGTGTGAGTTCTTTTTGGTTTCCTCTTCTTTGTGGTCTCCTCAGTCGTCTTGTGTTTGCTAACAGTACCCTAGAATTGACACGGTATTCCGGATAGCCGGGAACCCATTCATCGAGCTCGGAACACTACACGCCCTGCGACTTGTTCCATCGTCACAGATGCTACCGACCAAGGAGATATTCCTGCGGTCTTTCTCGCCCAGGCAGTTTGCCTCGAGCGGCAATCTCGCGTTCATGTGCTCCTCGATACTCGCCGGCAACATCGTGAGCATGATCACAGAGCGATTCAGCGCCGTGGCGCCGTCCATCGGGTGCAATTCCCTGTTCCCGCAGGGCGCGTACACGGACAGCATGCTGGGAATCTGTTTGCGCCTTCCCTTCGAAGCCGCGTACTACAGGCGCCTGGCTGCGCAGTGGCTGCCGGCCGCGGGCGCGGCGGCGATGCTGCTGTCGCCCAGGCAGGCAGCGGCGAATTGGAGGGCCGTGCTTGCCACGGTGGCACTGCAGAGTCTGGTGACGCTGGGGTTTGCGGAAGTGCAGATCTGGCTGTCGGTTCTGGTGCAGCGAATAGGTTACATGAGAAAGACATGAGCGCCGGAGAACACAGATGATTTGACCTGACAGCCATGCAAGGCTGCTTAATTGAATAGATCACGGGATGCCGGCAAAATTGAACTGTACGTAGACTTACTGAACTGGTTTCAGTGGGGTCGGACCGCCGCACCCGGACGCCGGAAAACGCGGTATCCGCTATCTAAATACCGCAAACCGGTTGCGTTGCGTGCCCCGCCACTGCGCTGGGACACACTGAAGAGGAGAATAAAACCGGTTCAGCGCTGGACAGTGATAACGAGCACGCACCGACTTTTGTGGCCTGGGTCCAGAGCCCAACGAAAACAACAACCGTATTTCTATCCCTCGTCCCCCGTCGAGCTCACCTGTTTTCCCGTTCTCGCCACTTTTTTTGTTTATATTTCTGGAGAGGGGTCACGAAAGCATTTTTCTAATTGTTCTGTGCTCGCTCGAGAGAAAGTGCAATGAAGGAGACCATTGACGCCGCCACTGCGTCGTCGTCGCGCTACGACGCCGCCGACCCCGACACTATTAGCCTGCTCGAGGACGACGACCTGATTTCTCTCGACCCCGTTGAGGACGAGCCCACGTCACGTCTGTTGAAGTCTCATGCGAAGCGTCCCTCGGCGGATCTTGAATATCTGGAGGAAATTGTTAGCCTCAAGGTGAGACTGAGTTTTATGTTTTGTGGGGGAGGCGGCCGGCGTGATGATGCTGCTGGCGGCGACCTCTGTATGGCTGGTTCGCTGACAACATTGAACTGCAACAGTTGGACATGTTCTTGAGCAAACTCGAGGAACGGCTGGCCGCTCTCGAAGCATACGGTGCCGAGAAAATAGCAGGGCTCGACGACCGTCTCGAGCTGGCGTACCAGACACTCATGGCCGTCAAGGACTGCGGCCGCATCGGCAGCGAGGTCCTGGGCGGCAGCTGGCGCCGCGCCGAGGCCATGGTCGGCATTCTCGAGCGGCGCTACAACGAAAAGTGGACGGAGCCCGGGTCTCTGCCGGCAAGGGTCACGTCGGGCATGCAGTTCCTCGAGGAACGGCTCGCCGACCTCGAGCAGCAGTGCCTCGAGTCCGTCGGCAAGCGCATGCGGAGTGTGGATGCGAGGATTGCCGACGGTGCCGACGCCATCGGACGCAGTGTCGAAGCCGCGCTGAAAGCCGCGAGGCAGAGACTCATTACATACGACGAGCTGCCCATCGAGTGGCGGGAGAATCCTTACATTGTTCGAGGCTACAGGTTCTGCGAAAACTACGTGGACTGTGTGCTGAGCATGGGCAAGATACACAATGAAACCTGCAACATCTGGACCCACGGCTTTGGATTTTTCATGATGCTTGCCGTCGCGCTGTATTACTACCCGGCGTCACCTCTGTTTGAGACACTGTCTACCCGTGACAAGATCGTCTTTGGTGTTTTTCTTGTGGCTTCATTGAAGTGTCTTCTTTCGTCCACCATTTGGCACACGTTCAACAGCATCGGCATTCTCTCGCACAAGAATCGGTTTGCGTGCGTGGACTACACCGGCATATCGATTCTGATTGCGTGTTCAATTTTGACGACCCAGTACACCTCGTTCTATTGCCAGCCGACGACTGCGTTGGTGTACATGGCGGCAACATCCTTGTTCGGCGTCGTCGGTGTCGCGATGGCGTGGAATCCCGAATTCGACAAGCCCGAGAACCGCTGGCTGCGCCTAAGTTTCTTTGTGTGCTTTGCGCTCTCCGGCTTGATCGCTCTTGTGCATTTGTCCTTCACGCGAGGAATCATGAACACCTTCTGGTTCTACCTGCCAGTTGTGAAGAGCCTGCTGTGCTACCTGGCTGGCATCATATTTTACGGACTGCTCTTCCCGGAGCGCTTCTTTCCCGGGACGATTTTTGATTGGATTTTCATGTATGTGGCCCTGGTTTCTTTCTGTCGTGGCTCGGTGACTAACATGCGGGCGAATAGGTCCCACAACTTCTGGCATGTCGCAGTATTGGGAGGCATATACTATCACTACACGGCGACTCACAAGCTCTTTGGAAACGCGAGAGAGTTTAGTTGCCCTACTGGATTCTAGACGGATCCAAGCGATACCCCTCAATTCGAATTCGCCGGCTTTCCTCTTTCTATTTTCTTTTTTATGATAATACATTATGGGCATTTTTTTTCTTTCGGTTTTTGCTTTGCTAGATTTTTATTCCGTTTCATTTCTCACCTTGTACACCATTGGGCTACCTTTTTTTTTTCTTCATTATCTTTGGCGTTCTAATTCAAAAGCTGGAGACGCGACATCCTAATCAAAAATGAAGAGACTATGCTGTGAGCTTTGCTCAGGTAGCGCCGACTGGAGAATTCTGTAAAGAAGAAAAGTGTTTACATTCCCGAAAAAGGAAAACGAGAAGTAATGTCGACCGCCTTTTCCCTGGCACCTCTGGTTCTCTTTCCAAGCGTGAGCCTGTTCCAGGACGTAGGGAGGTAAAGACTATGAGCAGCAACACAATGACGACGAGGCATAAAGGGGGCGGGGAAGGAGCCGTAGGGAATATGTTTTTGCTTTTGCAATAGGCAACAGCGCCGGTGAGGATCCCACTTCCGTTTCGGGAAGGTTATTTAGACGATCTCCGCGTGCAAACCCTGTAGAGATGATAGCCATGCCTTGCAGATCATTATGACACTCCTTGTCCCAAAAATAAAACGAAATGATGGGCGAGCACGTTATGAACCGCGGAGACTCGCTGCCACATTTGTTTTTTTTTTCCGCCTTTGCTGTCGTCGGCCCGGGGGAGTATTTGCCACTGGCCAGGTAGGTAGTTGCGATGCTTTTAGAGTTTAGTTGGTTGGAAGAAAGTTTTCGTCCCCCGGGCATGCTCAAGACGAGGCGACAAAGATTACGTGTTTAGTAGAAGCTCGAGATCCTCCTCTTTGAATCTCCGTGAAAGAAATGCAAGAAACAGAAAATAGAAGCCGGACTGATATGTAGAGGGAGATAGAGTGGCTGTGGTACAAGGCTTATGATACCTTGTTGTCAGTGACAGCGGCTTGCGACGTTATCTGCGCTGAGGAACGGAAATTGTAGAAAAGTCGTCGACAAACAAAGTCCATCATCAGCGCCTTCCTTCACCCGCGACCTCGCAGCCGACTACTACTACTACTCCGTCCCACCTCCCTCCTCCTCCCTTCTTTCTCTCTTTTTTTCCTCTTCGCATTCCATCCTCCCCTCTTTTCTTCCTCTTCTTCTCATTTCCACCGTCGTCGTCCCAAAGTCGTTCCGGCGCGTACCCCCCCCTGCATGTCTTTTCGCTCTACTCTTTTCGCGAGCCTGCTCTCGCTCCGCTCGGGCACGACTGACGCGTGCGAGCCCGAGAAACCAGTCTCGATGCACCTGAGGAGCGGGAGCCCGTCCGTCGTCGCGCAGGCGGTCCCGGCGAGAGGCGGGCCGGCCGGGACGCCGCTCGGCGACCCGGTCTACGCACAGGCGCTGATCTCGCGGGCGCTGCGCAACAAGATCAGCAGCGTGGACACGGATTCCTGCGCGCCCGGCGGCGAGGACCCGTTCTTTGTCGCCGACATTGGCGAGGTCTACCGCCAGCATGTTCGGTGGGGCCTGCACCTGCCCCGGGTGCGTCCGTTCTACGCGGTCAAGTGCAACCCGGACCCGAAGGTCCTCAAGCTGCTCGCGAGTCTCGGCACGGGCTTCGACTGCGCGTCCAAGAAAGAGATGGACCTCGTGCTCTCGCTCGGCGTCGAGCCCTCGCGCATCGTTTACGCCCACCCGTGCAAGACCGCGTCGTTTGTGCGCTACGCCGCCGACCGCGACGTGCGCCTCATGACATTTGACAACGCCGAGGAGCTTTACAAGATTAAGCGCTACTTCCCGGAGGCCGAGCTTCTGCTGCGGGTGATCACAGACGACTCGGAGTCGCTGTGCCGGCTGTCCATGAAGTACGGCGCCTCCCTTCAGGACACGCCCTCCCTGCTCAAGCTTGCCCAGGACCTTGACCTCAACGTCGTCGGATGCTCCTTCCACGTCGGCTCCGGTGCGGCCGGCTCTCGGCCGTTTGTCGAGGCCCTGAACAGCGCGCGGACGGTATTCGACGAGGGCGCCCGGCTGGGCATCAACATGACCGTTCTCGATGTCGGTGGCGGGTTCTCACACGACAACTTTGAACAGATCGCCACCGTTTTTGGCCCCGCCATCGACGAACTCTTCCCTCCCCATGTGCGCGTCATTGCCGAGCCCGGCCGCTACTACGTCGCGTCGGCATTCACGCTGGCGTGCCACGTCATTGCCCGGCGAGAGGTCCCGCACCTGAACAACTACATGTTCTACCTCAACGACGGCGTCTACGGCAACATGAACTGCATCATCTTCGACCACCAGCGCCCGACCGTCCGCGTGCTCACACACGCGTCCCGGTACATGTACGGCCTGCCCGACAACTGCACCGGCCCCGTCACGGCCTCCGTCTGGGGGCCGACCTGCGACGGCATCGACTGCGTCACGAGCGAGTGCCAGCTTCCCTACGTCCTTGACGTCGGCGACTGGGTCTACCTCGACAACTTTGGCGCGTACACGTTGTGCGCGTCCTCGGGCTTTAATGGGTTCAACGACAACTGCACTGTCGAATACGTGTGCTCGGAGGAGGCCGCGAAGAAGTTGCTGGCAGAGTAGCTCTGCATTGTTACAGGCAACTATTTTGCGTGCGGCGAACGTAATGTATTGTACAAGACTGACGATTTTGAATGTTCAGTTAATCTCTGTGTTTTGTGGGTTTTTGTCGACGGATATGTGTATGTGGTGGCACTTAAAAGTGGTTTTGGTTTCTCGTTTTTTTGTCAGTATCTGGAGCAGGATGGTCTTTCCAAAAGTTGGCTCTGTAATACTTTTTTGTTAATGTCAAAAATGGATTCGTATTATGCTCATACAGCTTGTCGGTCCGCCGTTCATACTGCTTTTATGTTGCTCGTGTGTGTCAACTGATAGCAGTCGTCGTAGAGCAGACTAGCCCGGCGCTGCTGTACGGTCCAGCACATCTACAGGTTCCACCCACTAATGCATGAAAATAACTTTTGAAATGCCGATACATTTAAATTGACTATATGTACACCCAATTCAACGCCATTTTACTTCTTCTTCGAGAGCTCGACGACGGTGAGACCTGAAAAAAGCAGAGGTTAGTGGACCGTACACATGTAACAATATAACCCTCCCAAGAACAGCCGGTGGCACATACCCGGATGCAGCGACTGCGTGAGCTTCTGGGCCTTCTCGGGGTCGTTCACGACGAGCGTGTAGAGGTAGCGCGAGCTGCGGAGCTTGAACTTGACGACCTTGCTGCCGTTCTTCTTGATGCGCGCGACCTTCGCGTTCTTGCTTCGCGCGAGCTCGAGGAAGAGCTTGATGTCCTTGAGTTCTTTCTGTGGCAGAGAGTTAGCATTCCGCTCGCGTATTCGGTCTTCACACTCGACGGAGACACGTACCGGCATTGTGTGTGTGGGCGTGGAGCTGTGTGTGGTGATCAAGGCTACGATCTCGAAATCCAAAGTTCACGGAGGAGTAGCAACTCACCAAACCGAACAGACCGCAGCGCTGCCTGAAAAAAAGCAGTCACGCGCCGTTGCTGGGAGATTAGGGCTTGCCGCCCAGACCACACACAGTCCGGGGAACCTGCCACCCAGAAGTGCGGGTCACATCCCGTGTGATCCAGTCACACACCTGTGAGCGCGCATCAGGCACGAGAACACGTGCAGGCCGCAACGCGTACGCCCAATTAGGCAGCGTTATTGCCATCCAAGCGATAATCGAAACTTTGGCTCTCCACTCCGCGGCGTGTGGATCCGCCCCTGCCCTGCATCTAGTCGTCCTCCGCTGGGAGCCATATACCACCTCGCATCCTCACATCTCGGCCGTCAAGACGACTCATACGCCCCACATCCTTTTTTTCCGATGCCCAGTACGAGACGACAGAGCAATCCGGCCGCGGAACCGCCAGCTAGCCTGCCCGCGTCGCCGTTGACGTCGTCGGCGGAAGACAGACCGCGGCGGCAGTCGACGAGACTGGCGAGCCACGCCCGATCGTCCTCCCCGCCGCCCGCGGCATCGTCGCGCACGGTGAAGAACACGGCCGGCAAGGTGGTCGAGGTCCTCGACAGCGAGGACGTGTATGCGGGACTAGAATTCGAGGACGAGGAAGAAGGTGTGTGTGTGTGTTGCTTGCGAGCACGCCGGGTCAATTCGCTGACTTCTAACGAATACAGAGATTGTCGTGACGGGATCGCGCAAAAGAACTGGTATGCTCTATTGGAATACAAATGACTCCGGAATTAGCTTGTTAACTTGCATCCCAGCTACCGCCCAGATTTCGAGGACAAGGTCCACAAAGATTGCAAAAGTCGAGATTGTTCTTGAAAGCGACGACGACGACAGCGGTCTTATATCAATCCCAACTGAGTCGGAAGAGCAGGACGACTTTGAGGAAGTTGACGACAGTGACTTGGACGGTAAGTATCGCCACTTCGGAGAAAAGAGGGGATGCGGTCGTGCTTACTCGGTTTGCAGGTGGATTTGTCATTGACGATTCCGACGAGTCCGCAATCGTGCGACCGACTCGGCGGAGGGGTAACCAACCGGCTACTGCGACTCCCAGGAAGGCTGCAGCCAAAAAAGCAACACCGACAAGGCGGGCCGCAAGAAGTACAGCCAACAGCAATGACGCAACGCCTGTGGGCGCTTCGTCTGCCGGGTCGTCACGGCGAGGCAAGGCGTCTGCCAAATCCTCGTCGGCGGGCGCGTCCACCTCGACCTCGCGGCGCACCTCCGTGACGCCTGGTTCCTCTGTTCGCAGAGGCAAGCCGTCGGCTTCCGCGGGACGGCAGGACGATGATGATCAAGCCTCAAGCGAGCTCGATGACGAATCCAATGATGACCTCTTCAGCGACAATTCTTCTCTGAGCAGTGCTGTATATTCTGACGAGGAGCAGGAGGAAGATGTCCAGGAGGCAGAGGCCCCTGCTCCTCGGCAGAGGCTACGGAGAGAGCGGGGTCAACGCAGCGCGCTGTCGTATAACGCGCGCTCCCGCGAGGCAATGTACAAGCACCATCCACATTTGGAGACCATTTTCAAGGAGATTGAGGAAACGCCGCGGCGCGCCGTGCAGCAGGCCACGCAGCCGGAGGAACTCACCATCAAGCTGCTCCCGTTCCAGCGCGAGGGCCTGCACTGGCTCGTCGCCCAGGAGAAGTCGCCGTACAAGGGCGGCATGCTCGCGGACGAGATGGGCATGGGCAAGACCATCCAGACGATCGCGCTGCTCCTGTCCGAGCCGCGCGGGAAGCCGAACCTGGTGGTCGTGCCGACGGTCGCGATCATGCAGTGGCGCAGCGAGATCGAGAGCAACACGGCCGGCAAGCTGACGACGACGATATACCACGGCGCCACGAGGGTCGAGGACCCGAAGAAGCTGAAGGCGTTCGACGTCATCATCACGTCCTACTCGGTCATGGAGTCCGTCTTCAGGAAAGAGCACGCCGGGTTTCGGAGGAAGGACGGCGTGTACAAGGCGCGCAGCGCGCTGCACGCGATCAAGTTCCACCGCGTCATCCTGGACGAGGCCCACAACATCAAGGACCGGCAGTGCAACACGGCGAAGGCCGCGTTCGCGCTCGAGACGGACCGCCGGCTGTGCCTGTCGGGCACGCCGCTGCAGAACCGGATCGGCGAGCTGTATTCGCTCATCCGGTTCCTTCGCATCGAGCCGTACTGCAACTACTTTTGCAAGCAGTGCGACTGCACGTCGATCGACTGGCTCTTCAGCGACAAGCGGACGTGCGACCTGTGCGGGCACAAGCCGATGCAGCACGCCAACTGGTTCAACACGGAAATCCTGAAGCCGATCCAGGCCGCGAGCGACCCGGCGGTCCGCAATCGGTCGATGGCCAATCTCAAGAACATCCTCAAGCATGTTCTCCTGCGCAGGACGAAGGTCGAGCGAGCGGACGATCTCGGCCTGCCGCCGCGCATCGTTGACATCCGCCGCGACAGGTTCAACGAGGAGGAGGAGGATCTCTATCAGAGCATCTACTCGGACAGCAAGCGCCGGTTCAACTCTTACGTCACGCAAGGTGTCGTTCTCAACAACTACGCGAACATTTTCACGCTCATCACTCGCATGCGGCAGATGGCAGACCACCCGGACCTGGTTCTGCGGCGCCACGGCGCGGCGACGCAAGACGACACGCTGCTCGTGTGCAAGCTATGCGACGATGAAGCCCAGGAGGCCATCCGCGCCAAGTGCCACCACGTGTTTTGCCGGCTGTGCATCCGGGAGTACGTCGAGGGCTTCGATTCGTACGACACCGACGAGACGCTCGAGTGCCCCGTCTGCCACGTCGCGCTCGTGATCGACCTGACCGCGCCCGCGCTCGAGGTCGACGAGGAGACGCTCAAGAAGGGCAGCATCGTGAACAGGATCAACATGGCGCACTGGCGCAGCTCGACAAAGATCGAGGCGCTCGTGGAGGAGCTCTACCGGCTCCGGAGCGACCGGCAGACGATCAAGTCGATTGTGTTTTCCCAGTTCACGAGCATGCTCGACCTCGTCGAGTGGCGCCTGCGCCGGGCCGGCTTCCAGACCGTCAAGCTGCAGGGCAGCATGACGCCCGCGCAGCGGGAGAACTCGATCAAGTACTTTATGGAGACGACGTCGGTCGAGGTGTTTTTGGTCTCGCTCAAGGCCGGCGGCGTGGCGCTGAATCTGTGCGAGGCGTCGCAAGTCTTCTTGCTCGATCCATGGTGGAATCCAAGGTAATGCCTCCCCTTTTCCTGTCGGATGGGCATTGTATACTAACCCTCACGCAGCGTGGAGTGGCAGTCCGGCGACCGAGTGCACCGAATCGGCCAGCACAGGCCCGTCCGGATCACGAGACTGATCATCGAAGACAGCATCGAGTCGCGCATCATCGAGCTGCAGGAGAAGAAAGCCAACATGATCCGCGCGACGATCGAGGCCGACGACGGCGCCATGAACCGTCTCACCCAGGCCGACTTGCAGTTTTTGTTTATGGTACGTTTTTTTTCCTCTTTACCGAAGCGGGTGCTGCTGTCATCAAAGTATCGTCGTTGCTAACATGTCAATTATTGGTTAGAATTGACGACCGTATGTTTTTATAATGTCCACGGACTCGGGCGCCGGAATGGGTGACGCGACTGGCGGCAGGAAGGAATTGGTTCTGTTTCGCTTTGCATGGGTTTATTTTTAGCTTTTTTATATCTTCTCTCTTTGGACGTAGTTGTTGCCGGACTTAATAACGACGATGTTTGAGAAACCCTTTAATGGCGCCCTTAAAATTGTTCTAAGCGCCCGGCGATACTGCCCCGACTTATGGTTTATCGGTGGTTGATTGTCTGGAAATCAGGGGTTCAGGGTGCGGCTGCCCCCTGAAATGCCATTTGCCATTTTATTTCTTGGATGGATTCGAGTCACATTTAGGACATCCACGACGCAAAAGCCATCTTCAGTGATGTATTGAAGAAAAAAGAAAACTCCGCAATGCATTGGCAATAATTATAATACAAAAAAAGCCCCAGGAAAGCCAGCTTTCAAATTACGGCTCTCTCACGCGGCAAACGAGGCGATCTTGAGCCTCCGGTACTTTGCGACCACGGTCGGGCTGTGGAGCGCGTCCATGGCGGCGCGCGTGCCGGCCGCCTTCTGGCTCGGCCCCCAGCCGCGGCCGATCTCCTCCGCGCCCATGACGCAGGCGACGACGAAGCCGGCCGCGTCGTCGCCGGAGAGGACGCGGTACTCGGGCGCGAGGCGCGAGTTGCCGACCGCGTTGTACAGGGCCGCCTTGGCCTCGGGGTCGGGCGCGGCCGACTGCAGCCGCGTGGCCTTGAGCTGCGCGAGCGCCGGCCGGGCGAGGTCCCACAGCCAGCGCTCGGCGACGTGCGCGCCGCTGCCGGGGCCGTCCGCGGCGGCGTCGGCGGCGTCGTGGAGCAGGCCGGCCACGTAGGCCTCGAACACGTCCGCGACGGTCTTGACGTCGTCGCGCACGTTCGTCGACTTCGCGGCCGAGTCGGACACGACGAGGAGCTTGTCAAACCCGTACGCGCGCGCCCACGCGCACAGCGTCGCGTTCGAGACGAGGTGCGTCCGGAGCACGGTCAGCGCGCCCTCGTCCGCGTCGGGGAAGGCCAGGTACGCGAGCCGCGTCATCGTGCTGTTCACGAACGAGTCGCCGAGAAACTCGAGCCGCTCGTAGCTGCCGGCAAGCGGCTCTGTTGCCGCCGCCGGGCCGGCCGTGGTTGCGGCCCGCCGCCGCTGCTGTTGCTGCTGCTTGGCGTTGTTGCTGTTGGATTTGTGGTTGAAAACGCGGGCCCGGATGGCCGGGTTGTGGATCGGCGGGAGAGGCGGCGGCCAGCTGTCGGAGGCCGGCACGCCGGCAGACGACGGGCACGGCGGAATATGGGGGAAGAGCGCGGCGACGCGCTGCGCCGTCGCGCCCAGGCTAGTCACGGACGGCAGGCGGTGTTCCTGGATCAATCATTAGCGTGGTTCATGTCCTGTATGATCTCCCCGCGGAGACAAACGTGAATAGCTCACCCACTCGCCGGCGTCGTTCTTCTTGTCCGTCGCCAGGTCGTCCGCGCAGTTTGCAAGGCCCAGCTCGCTCGCGGCCGCGTCGACCCACGCGAGCTCGCCGGCGGCGTGCATGCGCTTGAGCGCGAGCGCGAGGTCGATCCGTGGGTCGTGCAGGCCCGCGGCTTGCGGCGCGGTGTCGAACCGGTCCGGCGTGTCGGCCACGAGGCTCTGGAACGCGCGCACGAGCTTGTCGACGCGCTTGATGACGGTCTTCGAAACCGCCGCGGCCGCTGTCGGGGACATGAGCTGTATCGTTCACGGTCAGGCTTTTTCTGTTTTGGTGTCCGGCGATCGGGAAGAGAGAGAGAGAGAGAGAGAGAGAGAGAGACATACCTCAGTCCGCTTGGCCGGCGGCGAGCTCGCCTCGGCCGGATCCTCGGTCTTCCTCTTTTTGCTGCCCATTTCGGATTCTAATTGCGAATTAGGCTGACAGTCATATATGAACTGTCGATTTTTTTTGGCGATGCCGGTGACTTTTGTGGTTAGGGCTCTAGTATTATATAGACAACTTGTTTAGTGGGACGAAATCGGTCACACTCATCCAGCATTACAGAAGAAACGAACGAGGCATGCGCGGTACATCGACAATCCTGGTTGCGCTGATTACGCTGTTTGCGCAGGCCGCGTCCGCCTACACGCTGCGGGGCTACGTCGAGAGCTCGGTGGGCGGCAACGGCGGCGGGCCGCTGAAGATGGATGCGTCGACGTCGCTCGTGCTCTCGTCCGCGGCCGAGACGCACACGACGTTCCTGCAACGGCCGGCCGGCGGCGCGTTTGCGACCGACTACGGGTTCGTGTTTGCGAACGTGTCGGCCGGGTCGTACGCGCTCACGGCCGCGTCGGTCGACCACGTCTTCCCCGTGCTCCGGGTCGACGTGTCCGCCGACGGCGTCGAGGTCTACCTGTCCGGCCGCGCGAGCGCGTTCGCGAGCAAAGGCCCGCGCCAGTCGTACCCGATCGAGCTGAAGCCGCTCGGCAAGGCGGTCTACTATCAGGTTGGTGGTGGTGGTGGACGTGGTGGTGTTTCAGACGGAAAGGGGAGTGCAGCTGCTGATTGACATGACATAGCGCCGCGAGGGCTTCAACGTGCTCAAGCTGCTCAAGAACCCGATGTTGCTCGTCAGTCTGGTGACGCTCGTCATGGTCTTTGTCCTGCCGAAACTGATGGACTCGATGGGTAAGCTGACAATTTATTCCGACTGCCTTACTCCCCTTGTCATCCTGCCAGCAATCACGCTAACCTCGCCGTGCCCCCGCGCTCCTCGCCAGACCCCGAAACCCTGAAGGAAATACAGCAACGGCAGGCCACGTCGACCCCGGCCCCGGCACTGCCGAACTTCGACGTGGCCAGCTACCTCGCCGGCAAGTCGTCGCCGTCGGCCCCGGCGCCGGCGGCGGGAAGTTCCGCGTCCGGTGCGGCGTCGCGAGGCAGCGGCAGCAGCAGCGCTCGGAGTCGGAAGCATTGAGTGGGGTTTTCCTTTGTTTTATTTTATCTAGGCCGTGTGTTGAAATGCGAAGTAAAAAATTATTGCAAAGAAATGTGAAATAGAAAATAATTACTGGATTGGATAGACTATGAGTGGGTAAAGGGGGCCGTCAGTAAGAGCAGAGACAGCCGAGATTGGAGCACCAAAACAGGGACCGGGGGGAATGTAAACAAACCCGGCCGACCGTGTTGCAGACACGTTCGCTTGCAGGGGACTGCCCGCCAACGACCCTGCCCCGCAAGCACAGGAATTATTGTTGTGTTTTATTTAACCAGCCAGAGTTGCTACGAGACGAACCGACTGGGTCTTTGATTTGCAATTAGCTGTACGGAAGAGAAAATTGAAGCAGGCGTCTTTGCAACCGGACCGGCCGTGTTTTTGACGACCATTCGCACGCCTTGTGTCCGACTACGTTAACTACATTACATACCGCGGAGGACAACACACAAGCGACCCACTCGGTTATTTGGAGCAATTTTTTTGGCCACGAAACACGGAGATGCCGTCCTTGTTAACAGCATCCGCGACGAAACGTCTCAGCCGGCGCGAGACGGAGCCCGGCGCTGACGCACGCGAACGCGCGGCAGCGGCCCACACCGGCGAGCACCACACCACAGCAGCAGCAGCCACGCCGGACGGCTCGATCAGGGACATGATGGACTGGACCGCGCACCGGTTCGACACGCTCTACAACGCGCTCGACACGTTCCTCGTGCACGACATCGACTTGCTCACGCCGCCGCTGCCGGCGTCCGAGGCCGCCACGCCGGCGTCGTTCTCGTCGCAGTCGTCATCCTCGTCGTCCTCGTCGTCACTTTCGTCGGCGGGAAGCGAGCACGTCAAGGGCACGGTGCGGGACATCATAAGGCGGGAGATCATGAAGCAGATTGGAAGAGAGCTGGAGGACGCCCTGAGAAGGTCGTGAGTTTGTGAGCGAGTTTGTGAGTGTGGGGTTTGTAATTGACTATGATTTGCGTGAACCGTGACTGGTGACTGGTGATCTGTGACCCGTGTGAGCCGAGCCCTTGCTCGGATCGCAGGACGACACGTGCCCGGCGGTCCCTTAAATTACCCGTGCCTGACGCAGAGTTGCGCCATCGCCGGCCGAATCGGGCAAGGCGCGGCCCCGTTTAGGCTCAAGCGAGAGCCAAAACCGCGGCTGGGCCCGCCAGAGAAAGCAAAAGAAAGCAAACCCAAACGCCATTCCTGCCGTTTCGGGCAAGCGCGGCGGGGCCGTGTTCGCGACACTTTTGCAACACCCCCTTGCTTCGAGGTCCTCTTTGGGCGCACCCACAGCCGCCGATCCAATCAGGCGCCTCCTCTTTGCCCTCCTCTCAATCCGGCAGAACAATAACCTCAATTAAGTATTAGGAGAAAACAAGTCCATCGACACCCACCCACTCACACACACATTAAGCCAGGACCGTAATCAAATAGGGAAATATCAGAGCAAAAAGACAAAACAAAACACAATTGAACTCCGAATGCAAGGTACCCGTAACAAAAAAAATTTTAGACCAAGACCAGCCAGACTACTCCTCCTCTTCCTCGTAGATCAGCTCGAGCCGCCTCCGGGTGTCCGATGCAAGCGAGGTCGACGATCCGTCGCGTCTGTGGATCTTCTGTGGCTGCTGTTGCTGCTGCTGTTGCTGCTGTGACTGTAGTTGCTGTTGCTGTTGCTGCTGTAGTTGTAGTTGCAGCTTGGGCTGCTGCAGTTGTAGTTGCGCGAGGTATTGCGCGTACTGGTACTGGACCTGCACCCGCTGCGGGCGCGACGACGCGTAGCTCCAGTCCTCTTCCCAGTACGACGGCGGCTCCTTCCCGCCCGCAGTGGTCTTGGAGCACGGCAGCGGCGGGCTCGCCGAGCACGAGCTGCCGCTGCTCGACCTGCGATCCGGCGAGATCTCGGATCGCCGGCGTTGCCGGCTCGGATCGAGATCGCCGTGGGCGTGCGCGGCGGCAGCGTCGGCGGCGGCGGCCTGCCGCCGGAGACTCCGTGGAACGTCCATGCCGGCGGCCTGGAGCAGGAGCTCCGTGTCGCGGGCGGATCCGCCCTCCATGTCCGCGAACGCGGACGCGAGCTTGCGCTGCGGCTTCTGCCGCCGGAGCGAGAACTTGCCTGCCGTCTTTGGCGAGGGCACGGCCGCCGCCGAGCGCTGCTGCTGCTGCTGCTGCGGAGGCGGCGACGGCGACTTTGACGACGCGGTCGACGCGAGCGACGCGTCGCTGTCGGACGTGCTGCTCGAGTCGTCGTCGGCCAGGACAGAGTCGTCCTCGAGATAGAGCGCGTCGAACACGGGCAGCTTCTTCTTCTTGCACGCCGTGACCAGCGACTCCGGCGACGTGCCGTCCGCGATGGCGCAGCACGCGGCCGGCCGGCGGCCGAACCTGCCGATCGCGACGAGGTGGTTCAGCTGCCGGCGCGACCGGACCGCGGCGTCGTCGACGAGGAGCGCGACGGCGCGGCCGGCGGACACGCCGAGCAGCTGCGCGAACGGGTCGTGCTCGGCCGGGCAGAGGATGGGCAGGCCGGTCGTGCGGGAGAGCGTGCAGGCGAGCACGGGCGTGTGGACGACGGGCGCGGCGGCCGCGTCCGCGGCGGACGACGCGCCGGCGGGCCAGAGCCGGACGCGGTAGAGCACCGTGCGGTGGGTTGGCGGCTTCGGCAGGGACGACGCCATTGGGACGACGACGGCGGCGGGCAGTGCGGTGAGGGTGCGGGCCTTGCGTGGGACGACGGGCGAGGACGAGGCAGCAAAGGGGGGAGGAGGAGCAGCAGGACGAAGATCTTCAAGAGCAAAAGACGAAGACGAAGACGACGACGACAAAAGCAAGAGAGGCCAAAACCGCAGGAGGACAGAACCGCAAAGGAAAGAAAATTCATGCCTCGGGGCCCGTGCCGGCAAAAAGGTTTCGTCATCACGCCAATTAGAGTTCGCACCAGCAACCGCTCCTGAAAAGCCAAAAATAGCAAGTCCCGTGACCGTGATCTCGCCGTGATCTCGCTTGTGAGTGCTGTGAGCAGCGTCCCTGAAATCACAGTACCATCGTGACTCGGCCCTCAAAAGGCCTCCGCGTTCAAGAGATCGGCTCGCGGGGCTGCGGCCCGGCCGCCGCGGACCTGGGCGGACCAGCCCGGCTTGGACAGCTTGTTGAACGACAGCGTGATCGTCAGGGACGCGACAAGATGTCTGCGTGGGAAAGCGGAGTCAGTGGGGCATCTCCAACACAAAAAGAAGTCGTAGTACTTACATTCTCACGTTCTCGTCCAGGGCATCGTCGAGAGCGTCGCCCTCGCTCTCGTAGAGGTCGACAGGCTCGCCGAACTCGTCGTCGTCATCGTCCGAGACGTCGACCGGCGCTTGCGTGGTCACGTTCGCCGGAGCGGCCGCGGCCGTCGGAGCGGTCTCGGGCACCGTCTCGGGCGCACTCTCGGCCGCGTTCGCATCCGCGTCCGCTTCCTCATCCACGTTCGCATTCGCGCCCATGTCCACGTCCACGTCCACGTCCACGTCCGCGTCCGCGTCCTCTGTTTCAGTTGCATCAGCTGCATCGGTCGCAGCATCCTGTTGTTGCTGCTTCTTCTTCTCCGCAATCTTCCTATAGATCGCCGCCCGATGCAATGCCCGCGACTCCGGCGACATCTGCCTCTTCATCTTCCGGTCCAGCATCTTCTGCCGCACGCGCGACCTGCTCTTGCGCTTGCGCTTCTTGCCGGCGGAGCCGTCGGCCGTGCCCGCGCCGTCCTTGTCCTTCAACCCGCCGTCATCCGCCTTGGGCATCAGCCGGCCCGTCGCGCTGTCGATCCTCATCTTCTGCTCGACCTGCGACGCCGCGTTGTACTGGTACAGGTGGAAGAACGGGTACATGGCCTCGAGCCGGCGCACGGCGATCTCGACGATGCCGACGGCCTTGTTCAGGTCCGCGCCGGTCGCGCGGACGCCCATCGCGGGCAGCTTCGCCGCGTCGCTGAGCAGCGCGTGCTGGCCGAGGCTGCCAAAGTGGTCAATCAGCTGCGCGACGGCGAGGTGCGTCTCCGTCGCCTTCGTCACCGTGATCAGGCGTTCCATCGTCGTCGTGGTCGTGCTGTCGGATGTCGTATGTGGTGCAAAGAGAGGTGATGGAGGATGTGCTGGCACGCCGAGGAGCTTGTTTGATTCAAGTCACCAAGAAAAAAATACGCCCTAACCCAGGTCATTTTTGAAAACTCAAAAACACACATAAACTCTGAACAGACACGCGACGCGTCTGTTGGTAAACATAGGCACGACACCTCATCGCGGATCGGACACACGTGGTTGTTGATTCTCATACATAGTGTTAGGGGCGGGTGCACATTGGGAAGAGTCAATGGGCTAATATTGATCTTTTTGTTTGGCTAGGCAGGCGCCGACGACGACGACAGAATGACGACGAACCGAAGACGAACAACCATCACCGTGCCGGACGTGTCGTTCGGCGTCGACATGCGCGTCGCGCGCGCGTTCACGACCGCGCACGCCGCGCCGAAGGTGACGTACTCGCGCAAGCACGGCCTCAAACAAGGCGCGCTGATGGCGACGACGACGCCGAAGCCCGCGACCGCAAAGCGAGCGCGCGAAGACGACGACGGAGACGACGACGCGGGCGGGTCAGACGACGACGACGACGACGGCAGGGACGCAGACATATCGTCGCCGTCTCCGGCCACCGCGCTCGTCGTCGCCAAGCGGTCGCGCCGAGCCGCAAAGCTCGCGCAGGACGAGGACCGCGGCACTCTCGGTCTCGCCGCGAAGCCGGCGCGGGAGACGAAGCGCGCGCGGCCACTGTCCGAGCACGTGAACGAGTCGACGATCGCGACGGCAGCAGCGATGCTACCCGCGCGAGTGCGGCAGGCCGTCGCGCATGAGGATACTTCGGAGGCGGCGGCAACGAATAAGACGCAGAAGACGACGACGGCGGTTAAGAAGAACAGGAAGGCCGGGCCGGTGCGGAAGGTGCGGATCCTGAGCCAGGCGGAAGAGATCCCGCCGCCGGCGGCCGCCGTGCGCAGCCTGGACGCGAAGATGGCGGACATGAACCTGTTCTCGTCCGACGAGATCACGGCGGCCGTGAAGCACAACAACTCGCCGCGGAAGCAGCCACCGCTCGTGCACGCAAAGGTGTCTCGCGCGGGCGGCGGCGGCATTGCGGAGCATCACGAAAAGGAGATCGGCCGGCCGCTTGCGACGTCTACGCCGGAGCTGCACGACCATGCCGCGCCGGCGGCGGAAGCGAAAGCTCTGGCGCTCGCGACAGGCTTTGTGTCGCCGATTCCGCACAGTGGGCATAGTATGGGTTGTTTCTTTAATTGCGAGCCAATTTTGTAGTTTTTTTTTTTTTCAGAATTACACGAGGAAGCACTAAAACAGGGTATGCTGACGTGTATCCTTTTTCATAGCAGGAGCACGAGTTCAAGGAGCAGGCGGCCGCCAGTTGTTCAAGCACGGCACGAGCGAGCCTCGGATTGCAATGCCGCCGGCGGACATGAACGGTGCCGGCCGAGGCGAGGCGGCGCCCGCTCCCGCGAAGACGGCAAGGACGAAGACGAAGATTGCCGTCTATCGCGACGAGGCCGAGCCGAGCGGGACGCGGGCCACCGTCGCGGCGGCGGCGGCGGCGACGGCGACGGCGACGACGACTCGTGGCGGGCGGGGCGGCCGCGGAAGAGGACGTGGACGTGGCGGGACGGCGGCCAGCAAAGCGCAGTCGCACGTGCGGACCGGCCGACCCGGCGGGGGTGGAGCGTGAGTGTTTCGGCAGGGCGAAGTTAGCTATGTGCAGTGGAGGGCAGTGGAGTGGTGTTTGCTGTGGTGTTGATATATTACCCGACATCTTAATATAACCTTTCTGTGAAGAGTTGGAAGGTCGAACGAGCACGTCGACGGCAGCGCCAGTGCTACTTAGAATGAAACAGTGCCCTAGAACATAATCTGCCAGCAAGATAAAGCTTATTTATTGTATGTGCGATATATACAAACACGCGTTCGAAAACACCGACAAAGAATCGCCACAGCGTCTGGCTACTACCAGGTAAACCTCCTTGACATGACGGTCGGTAGAAGACAAAGACACGATGGGTTATCGCTGTAGCTGCTAGAATACTTATTCCGGGGCGAAGCGACGACGCAATGCGATGCGTATGCAGAGCAGGAACGCAATCTTGGTCGCGACATAAACCCAGTGACTTAGACTCAGTTGAGCTTCAAAAGTTCAAGAGACTTCTCCCACAACTTGCCTGGGCCCTCCTTGTCATAAGCCCACTCTGCACAGCCAGTGGCCCCCCTAGCCGGAGGCGTGGCGACCTGAGTGTCTTCCAAGTAGAGGCCGCCCTGGCCCTCGAGTTCCGGCGAGACCGCTGCCACGACGGTCGTCGCTGCGCCCTGCGCGGGGCTCTTCCAGACAACCGCCAATGCCTTGTCGTCCGCCCACCGCTGCTTCTGCTCGTCCGAGACGTGCCGCTGCAGCTCCGTCACGATGCTGCCGGGGTGGACGGCCCACGCGTGGAGGCCGAGTTCGCCAAACCGCTTCTCGATCTCGCGCGCGGTCCAGAGGTTGGCCGTCTTGCTCTGGCCGTACGACCGCCAGGGCTCGTACTCGCCCGCGAGCGTGAGGTTGTCGAAGTTGACCGAGCCGACCTGGTGGGCGCACGACGAGAGCACGACGACGCGCGAGTTGAACGCCGGCGTCGAGGACGCGAGCAGGGTGTCCTGCAACAGATAAAACAGGAGGAAATGGCCGAGATGGTTCGTCCCGAACTGCGTCTCGAACCCGTCCACCGTGCGGCCCTCGGGGCAGGCCATGACGCCGGCGTTCTCGATCAGGATGTTGAGCTGGGCGCTCTGCGCCTTGAAGCTCTCGGTCGCGGCCCGGACAGAGTCAAGACTGCTCAGGTCCAACTGGAGAAAGTGGACGCGGGGACTGTCGGCCAGGTCGGCCAGCGCAGTCCTGGCCTTGTCGAGGTCCCGCGCGGTCGCGAACACAGTCGCGCCGGTGCGGTGGATCGCACGCGCGGTGTCGAGGCCGATTCCGGAGGAGCAGCCGGTAATGAGGGCAACTTTGCCCGCCAGCTTCCCCTCGAGATCATAGTCACTGATGACCTGCAATGCGGTCGGGCGCGCGTCGCCGGGTCCGCCCAGGGTTTCGTGAACAGCAGCGTACTTTGTGGTCATGTTGACTTTAGGAGAAAAACGCTGGGTTGAGAAGGAATTGAAAAACCGGCGGAAACGAATCAGACGAGATGTCATTGATTCGAGATCACGACAGAGGCAGCACAGGGCATTCTTATACACACACACGAGCTCTGGTTGGGTCTGCAGGTATCATGACACACGCATCATAGCACGCATCTCAAGCATGAACTAACTGGGAATCTTTTACCCTTTTTGGTTTAAAATTTCAGAAACAGATAAGACGATCGTGATTTATCAGTGATACCGTTGAGGTACTTTACAGTAAAGATACTATAAGATCTAACAAAGGGGGACAGAATCTCCATAGAATCGATAAACTTCAAAAAGAAATAACTAAACTGACAAATCAATGTCTTCTATCTGTTTCTTCAGCCACTATAATTTTCCAGCCCTAAACCATTCACGCGCTTATTTCCGTGCAATTGTTGCATTTCCGGTAGGGTAACACGCTCATTCGCTCACTATTTCAAACCAAGACCCTTCCATTACGCGCATTGGCTCTACACACAGGCGCAGGCGGAGATAGATAAGACAAGGCGGTGCCAAACAGCCAGAGATAAGGTTATGGATGCAATATTACAGGAAAAAGTCACAGGACGCTCCAGAGCGGTGGACGGGAGAATACACACTACGATATTCGAATCACTAAAGCAATTAGAATCACAAACCCTAACCTGGCAGGATCTCAGTGAAAACGAGCTGGCAACGGGCCAAGGTCGCCGCGATGCTGTCGACGCGAGTTGCGGCAGACCGTTGCATATGAGGATGCGGTGAAGACGGCAGAAATTGGCGAGACGCAGAAGAGGACAGCAGGAGAGGTGCGAAAGGTAGCGGATCGTGATCCAGGCTGACGATGTCCCGCCCTCTGCCGTGCGCTTAGGACAATGATGACGGACATGAATGAACCTTTTCTCGCCAGACGAAAGACACTGCCACCATTAGGCATAAATTCGCCGCGGAATTAACGTGGAGTGGCAGTGCGCATGCAATGGACGGTGCAGGACGCGCTTGGGGCTTTGGGCTTTGGTGCACTTCCATGGCACGCCATCAGCATTGATCCCTGTCAAGCCTGTCACCAGTTCCAGTCTTTCTTGTACTTACGAACCAATTCTGCAGTTTTTTTAAAGAATAACCCGAGGAAGCAAAATATAGGGTATGCTGATGTGGATCTTTTTGGGTCATGCCAGCAGGATCATGAGCTCAAGGAGCAGATGTTTTATTCAGACACTTCACAAAGCTGCGCTCAGATCGCGATGCCGCCGGTGCTCGAGACGAGTGCCGGCCGAGGCGATGCGGCGGACGCTCGCGCAAAGACGGCGAGGACTATGACGAAGGTTGAGGTCTATCCCGACGCCTCTTGGCCGGCCGGCTCGGACTCCCACTCGGACTTGTACTCGGACTCGGACTTTTACTCGGACTGGGACTTTTGGCGCTGCGGACGCGGGAACGGCTGCCAGCAACGCGCAGTCGAATGGCGGGCCGGCGGACCCCAACCGGCGGCAGTGGGGTGAGTGGCTCGGCTGTCTATGTGGAGTGGTGTGGCAGTGGAGTGGTGGTGGTTTCTGTGGTGGTGATGTTAATAGCCGACATCGAAAGGTGTTCGTCCTCGGGGGCCCGATTGACGTCAGGGTCTAGATAGTGCATTTATTAGATAGTGGCCGGGGCCGAGAGTTCTGCGCCTTGCCGGATGCGGCGTGGCGCGGCGGGACAGCACGTGACAGGCGGTGGCCCGGGCAAAGCCAAACGCTAAGTCCGGGGCCCGGGCACGTGACCGGGGTTTGGGGTTCGGGCCCCGGGCGATGAGCCAAACAAAGTTGTGTGCGCTTTCCGCTTCGGCCGCGTTCTTTCTTCCGGGTCATCGTCGTCGTCACCGCCCGCAAACCGCACACAGCAGCCCCTTCTTCTTCTTCTTCCTCGCATCTCCCTTCCCACTCTCCCCCCCCCACAACACCCCCCCTTCAATGGCCCCGCGATCCCACACCCGCCACCGCCGGCACCGCGACCGCGACCGCGCGTCCG
>JAKTPS010000114.1:0-43760 GCA_030556275.1 Lipomyces sp. NRRL Y-27488 | reverse complement strand
CAGAGGAAGATTTGCCGATCATGCCCTCGAGCGACTGGGGCATCAAGCGCGAATGGCCGCGCACGACTGGAACGTTCCGCCTTTCGAAGGCTGTGAGGACTCTTTTTTCGATGACTATGATGATGAATATGATGATTTTTAATCGGGCACCGGCCCCATATACTTAATACCTCTTCTTTTACCTTGTCTTCTGTTTGCCTGATGTTTTTGTGCGACGAGTGGCCCACATTTCTGATTGTTTGTGTAACCCGTCGATACAATATCGCCGATGCAGAGGAGAATTCGACGTGTACTCCTCTAACGACCGGAGCATCAAGGGCGAATGACGGGGCACGCGTGGCGCTTTCCGTTTTTCGAGGGCAACGAGGATACCTTTTTTCGAAGAGTATGACAATGAATTTGACAACTTTTAGTCAAGCATCCGTCGTATATATTTAATACCTTTTCTATACATTGTTCTGTCGTTCCTGGTGTTTTGATGAAACCACCGGCCTATTTATGAAGGGTTTTTCCTGGGGAGCTTCTTGGAAACCCGTCGACATCGCCGAGGACCTGTTGAGTTATGCGTTCGACCTGACGTCGATATATCCTCACGCGAGATTATTTTCTGGACACAAAAATTTTATACATGCAATTGTCGTTGAGTGTTCTCAGGACTTTTGTGATCTTGTTTGCTTTTGCTGGCTGTATTTTGTTGCTTGTTGCTGCTGTCGGACCGTATCCTCTGCTGGAGATTCTTTAATCCAATGGCCCATGGGCTCAATCGTTTCAACAAATATGATTTGTTGTGCGATGGCCCTTTACCGCCTGTCCACAAGATTGTCTCTTTCCGCAGACAATCTTGGAGGATTTTGCGGGGTCATTGGATTTTCTCGTCGAGAGTGTCGAGCTGGTTTGCTCCGGTTCATCGTTTTTCTGCGACATGGCGACTCAGTGTTTTGTGCTGATTGCGAGCCAAAAGCGGCTTAAGTGTTTAGACTCTTTTTGCGACGATTGCATGTATGTTCCGTGTGCTGTGTTCTTGAAATGTCTCGTAGTCCGGATTGTATGGACTGTCAAGAGTCGTCGTTGTTCGGTTTTATCGGGTTGGGTGTCTGGTTTCCTGCTTTGTTTTCCTTTCGTATCCTTCTGTTGTGGCCGTGTTTCAATCTTTGGGAATTGTCGGAATATTCATGTGTTTTGATATGCTAGACCGGGCGTTCCATGGTGTTCATTACTTTAAAGACTGTTGCTTGCTTGTATTAATTAAATATGGGAAATAAATCAATGACGATTTGAGAGAACGAGCCATTGTTGGCCCTGGCAGATTGAGGACGAGTGACAAGCAGTGGCTTTGAAGCTCAAAACCTCGATAGATACAGCAAGATAGTCTGACGAGTTGCAGTTTCGCAAGCTTCGCTGCCATTCCCCGGTTAAGATTTGGTATCGAAATTCTTAGACATGTTTCTTTGTGACCAAAGTGTTTGGCAGAAGAGATTGGTACGGAAGTTCGTACATACGCAAGTTCCACCGATCCTAGGATGTCAATTCATCGTATGTAGCTAGTCAGACTAGGGTGAGATATACCAGCCTGCTATGGCGGTCTTGTATAGAATGGTATCTCAGTGTGGTACATAATCCCCAAACTTAGAAGGAATCGAAGACATGAAATATGATTCGCAAATTTGTTAATTGAGAAGGGAATGGCGAATAGCGGAACGCCATTACACTCCAAATAGGCACGCTAGATCAAAAAATGCAGTTATATGATACATTGTCAAATGACCACTAGAGCCAAAGGACACAAAAAGTTTTTATTTCATGACCGTTCACAGCTTTATATTTTTTATTACAATGTCGTATACCGAGCCATTCCCACCACGCAGACGCATCAACCTGAGAAAGAGAACTTAACGCGAGTGCGCAGCAACCTTTGGCGCGACGCCCTTGAGCTGCTGTTTTGAGAACTTGGCGCCGGCGGCGGACTTGTTGGTGGCAGCGGACTTTGCCTTCTCGGCCTTCTTCTTGGCCTCCTCGAGCTTCTTCTGCTTGGCGAGCGCGATGGACTCCTTGCGGGCGGCTGAGCGGACCTCGGGCCGGATGGAGCGCTTCTCCTTGATGACCTCGAGCGACGCGCCGACGATGGCACGCTGGCGCTTGACGGTGCGGCGGGCACGCTTCTTGGTGACTGAGTAGAAAATGATGTGAATATGACAAGAACGATCTCAACGTCGATCCAGCAGGGAAAGCAAAAACGTACTCTCCTCGGTGACACCCTTCTTGTGCATTCGGCGGTAGAGGACGGTCCAGGCGATTCGTCGGGGGTTCTTGCGCTGGAGGAAGAGCGAGGCGCTCTTGGAGGCGACGAAGCGGAAGACCTTGGAGTCGCCGCGGACGTAGAGCTTGCCCTGGAGACGGAAGTTAGATACGGAGAACAAGAGCACGACAGAGCCGTCGGTCGTTTGAGTAAAGGCAGCCATGGCCGCTGCACGGCGGTGAATGGTCGAGTAGTATCGAGATGGCCGTCGACCATCCCCCATCGCGGGGGATCCCACTGTACTTCACGAGCCATGGCTACGATCGCTCTCGACGCGGACAAGGGGACATCAAGGGCACCACATACCCTGCCGGGGTAGATTCTGTTGCCGGAGAAGGAGTCGATTTCGGTTCTCATTGTGTCGTGGGGCCGGGGTTGTCGAGTGCGGGAGGAACTGAGAAGGGAAGGCGAACGCGGACTGGTGTTTCCAGCGCAGGAACGCGGTGTCGATGAAGCCGAAAGCGGTTTAGCGCCAAGCCAGGCAGGCCAGGCCGGCGGTGTTGTCTTTTCGCGATGGGCAGGCGGGCCGCTGGCGCGTGACTGCGGTTTGAGCCCTAAAGCGCGAAGCCCTAACGGGGGTTGTGGTTGTGGTTGTGGTTGCGGCGTGTCAGCAAGCGAGAGCGCGGGTGTTGTAGCGACAGCCGCTTCCGGAACATCTTTCTGAAAGATGAAAGAAGGGCCCACCCTGTCGGTCTCTGTCTGATCAGCCAGACACGGGACTAAAAATACTTCCGGCTGGTGAACAGACAGACAGCAGCAGGGCACAGGCAGCACGAAACGCGTGACACGTCCGTACGATCGATCATACATAGAACACACACGACTGCCCAGTCCCACCGTCACGGTGCCCCCCGACTTGGAGAGTAAAGGCTAGTAATCCCAAGGGGCCCGCTGCTGGCCCGCTGATTGATTGCACATGTCGTCCCACCGAAGGCGCGCAACGCGAAGATCACGACCGTCACTTGCGCCGTGCGGCGACGCGTCCCGGCCAGCCAGAAAGGCAGCCAGCCTGCCAACCAACCACGACCGCGAGCCGGCCCCACAATCGAGCACTATTCCCGCAGTGCATTCTTTTCCTGCCGCGGCGTCCCGCAAGCCGCCTCTGTGTCCTGCGCTGGGTCTTAGGGTCTTCGGGGGCAGCAGGCGGTGCCAGCCGGCGGGACTGCGGCTGCACGTGTCGGGCCGGCCTAGGCCTGTCCGGGGCTAGCGCAGAATGGCTGCTTCTGGCTGCGTTTCTGGGCCCTAACCCACGCGTGTGCAGCCCTGTCGCCGCCACGACCACGACGCCCAAATGAACGCGTCTCGACGTTTTATATATATCCCGGCCCGCCTCGTCGCCCTTCCTGTCCGCCTTCCCTTCCTCTTCCCTGACTCCGTTTTCCACTCCCTCGTCGCTCTTTTCCCGCGCTCAATTGCCCCACACACACTCCGCAATGAAAGGCCTAATTCTCGTCGGCGGTTACGGCACGCGTCTCCGCCCCCTCACCCTCACCCTGCCCAAGCCCCTCGTCGAGGTATGCACCGCAGCCCTGCCACTCCTCTGTTCGCCGACCGCGTGAGCGCATCTGACAATCCCCAAAACAGTTTGGCAACAAGCCCATGATCCTCCACCAGGTCGAGGCCCTCGCCGCCGCCGGTGTGACCGACATCGTCCTCGCCGTCAACTACCGCCCCGAGGTCATGGTCGCCACCCTCAAGAAGTACGAGGAGCTCTACGGCATCACCATCACCTTCTCCGTCGAGACCGAGCCCCTCGGCACCGCCGGCCCGCTCCGACTGGCCGCCGAGGTCCTCCAGAAGGACGACTCGCCCTTCTTCGTCCTCAACTCCGACATCATCTGCGACTACCCCTTCGCCCAGCTCGCCGACTTCCACCGCTCCCACGGCGGCGAGGCCACCATCGTCGCGACCAAGGTCGAGGAGCCCTCCAAGTACGGTGTCATCGTCCACAAGCCCAACACGGTCGGCCAGATTGACCGCTTCGTCGAGAAGCCGGTCGAGTTCGTCGGCAACCGCATCAACGCCGGCATCTACATCCTCAACCCGTCCGTCGTCGACCGCATCGAGCTCCGCCCGACGTCGATCGAGAAGGAGACCTTCCCCGACCTCGCCAAGGACAACCAGCTCTTCTCGTTCGACCTCGAGGGTTACTGGATGGACGTCGGCCAGCCCAAGGACTTCCTCTCCGGCACCTGCCTCTACCTGTCCTCCCTCGCCAAGAAGGGCTCCGATCTCCTGACCCCGACCACCGAGGAGTTCGTCTACGGCGGCAACGTCCTCATCGACCCCTCGGCCAAGATCGGCAAGAACTGCCGCATCGGCCCGAACGTCACGATCGGCCCGAACGTCGTCATCGGCGACGGCGTCCGCCTCCAGCGCTGCGTCATCCTCCAGGGCTCGACCGTCCGCGACCACGCCTGGGTCAAGTCCTCCATCGTCGGCTGGAACTCGACCGTCGGTCGCTGGGCCCGCCTCGAGGGCGTCACGGTCCTCGGCGACGACGTCACCGTCGCGGACGAGGTCTACGTCAAGGGCGGCTCCGTCCTCCCGCACAAGACCATCACCTCCAACATCGAGACGCCGGCGATCATCATGTAATTGTCGCGTCTTCGTGTACGTATTTTGCAAGCTATCTTAGTATTCCTGGGTAATTTCTTTGTCAAGTGGTGTAGGTTTGGCTTTTGGGTTTATATCATTTCTTTTTTTGTTGAACGCATTTTTAATATGTTTGGTAGCACTGTTCTTGTCTGTCTTGGAGAAGAAGAAGACCAAGACCAAGAAGCCGGTTGCGCCGTCTAAAAATTTTGTTTTAATTGACTGTATAAGTAGCATATGTATGTATCACAATAATTCAATATTCTAGCCAAAAGTTGTTTCGCATTGCACGTCACTCTTTGTATTGAATTTGAATGGAGAACGAAGACTCTGGTCTTAAGGTCGCGATTTGTCTCGGAGACTCATCTGAGCCCACCCGCTATGGCATTCTACATTTCAGGGCCGGGATCCTATTCGAGTAAGAGAACTTGTCTGGACATTCCTGGGTAATGTCTGAAGGTGGAGGAGGTTGGTTTCTGGATTTTGTCATTTCTGTTTGTGAACAAAATCTGGTTTATTTGACTCTATAAGTATCATAGCAGAAGAATGTAACATCAGAATTGCAATATCCTGTTCGTCAAAAGCGCTCGTCTATGCACATCCGCAATGTACTACTTGAATGCCCCATTAAGCAGTGAAGTGATCCCAGCCCAATTGCTCATAGGTCCACCCCATGACGACATCGTGGCCGGTGGGTCGCTGGCCGCCGATGCCGCACAGGCGCCGGTGGTGGCCCGGCGCGAGGTGGTAGGCGTCCATGGCCGCGATGTCGGCCGCGTCGAGCGTCGGCAGGGTGATGTTGAGCAACTGGCGGGCCGTGTTTGCGCTCTTGGGCGCGACCGAGACGCCGAGGCTGAGCTCCCACGCGAGCACGACCTGGCTTGCCTGCACGCCGTGCTTGGCCGCGATCGCGAGCATGGCCGGGTCGTTCAGAAACGGCGAGTCGAACTGGCCGAGGGGCGAGTACGCGGTGATGTGGATGCCCCTGGCGCCAAAGTACTCGAGCAGCTCCGTCTGCGGCAGCATCGGGTGGACCTCGACCTGGTTGACGGCGGGCACGACCGTCGCGACCGCGAGCAGCGGGTCGATCGTCAGCTTCGAGAAGTTCGACACGCCGATCGTGCGGACCTTGTCCGGGTGGCTCTTGAGCACGGCCTCCATCGCGAGCCACGTCTCCGCCGGCGTCGGCGTCGCCGTGGGCTCGTGCTCCTCGGTCAGGCTCTGCGGCCAGTGCATCAGGTACAGGTCGACGTAGTCGAGCCCGAGCCGCTCGAGCGAGCCGAGCAGGCCGGCCTCGACGCGGTGGTGGTACTCCGACGGCAGCTTCGTGACGACGAAGATGTCCTCGCGCGGCACGCCCGAGAGCTTGATCGCCGCGCCGACGACCTCCTCGACCCCGTACACGGCCGCCGTGTCGATGTGGCGGTAGCCGTTCGCGAGCGCGGTCACGATCGAGTCCCGCAGCGCGATCTCCTCCTCCGTGCCGACCTTGCCCTGCCAGGTGCCGAGCCCGACGGCCGGCATCTCGTACCCGGAGTTGAGCTTGTACGTCTTCGTCACGAGCGCGGCTGTCATGGTTTTTCTGTGCCGAAGTGTATTGAGTCGTGTTTCGGGGGAGACGTTGTCTTTCGAGCAATTGGACAAGCGGATCGTTGCTGGCGGCAATGGCGGGCCTGTTTTTCTATATGTTTGGTGCGACTGGAGATAAGGGAAATTAGGCGGATGCTGCGTTGCGTATGGGGTTTAGTGGGGGCGGCTGAGGGGCAGAGATGACACATCAACCCCGTCCCGGCTGCTGCTTAATTGGCAATCTATCCGCGTCTTCTGGCGGGAAAGTCCACATCGTACGCCAAATGCTCCGGCTGCATTTCTCGTTTTGTAGCTCACAGCCCAAAGATCGACGGCCGAGTCGTGATCGATTTGGCAAAGCGCATAGTCGAGACGAGACATCTTTAAACCTAACTCGCCTTGTCAAAAAAATACGCTCGCTCCGCCGAAATTTCGCCAAACTCGCCCGACCAAAGACCCCGCCTCCTTGCCATATGCAATGCAACAACCGCCCGCGCCGCCCACGCCGGCCGCGCTGCGGTCGCTCTACCGGCGGCTCTACCGCGCGCTGTGGGCCGCCGTGCCGCGCCGGGCGCCGATGAAGTACGTCGCGCGCGACATCCTGCAGAACGTCTTCTGCGACGAGTCGAACGTCTTCAGCGAGTCGCGGGCCGACAACACCGTGCGCTTCCTACGCACCGCGGGCGAGTACAAGAGCGCCGAGCGCAAGCTGCTGAAAAACATCCTCTTGATCGGCTGGTCCCGACAGAACCTGTATGCGAGGAAGTAGGTCGAATCTTTCAGTCCAACATGTTTTGTGTTTTGGGTTTCCCTCTTTACTGACTCGGGGCTCTCAGGCGACCAAGGGGCCAAGGCAAGCAGCTGGACAAAAACCTGCATGATTACGCATACGGCGACTACGACCTGACCATGACGATGGTGTGCGAGACGATGGACGTGTACCTGCCGAGGAACGACGCCGCGTACGCCCGTCCCGGCGTCGACGAACTTGACTACGAGATTGACCCCCTCAAGCCCGACAGCGAGAGTGCACAAGACTCCGAACCGGGATAATACTCAAAAAAACTCCTTTTTGTACATAGTTTTGGTGTGTTTTTGTACATAGTTTGGTATGTAGGAATATACAAGTTTTAAGTCAAAACAACTGATTATTTTGGAAAGTGTATTAACTCGTTTCGTAACGGCATTGACCAAAACTTCCATAACGTCGTAAAGATACAGGATAAAGACTGCCAGAAAGCCCCAAAAAATGACGACGCCTTCAGGATAAAGACAGGCAGACAGACGCATGACACCCTCCGCGGTCGTACAACAAGTTTCTTCAAAAAAATAAAAAGAGGATTATGACGTGACACGTTTGACAAATAATGACTTGTTTACTTTTCCAATTTATGAGCCTTCCCCCTCCAAACCAAAAGAGAATAATCGTAACACCACAGCCCAGTAATAAAGTATTTTTTTGAGTTCAGTCTAAAAAGAGATATGCCAAAAAAAAAACACAACAAAAAAGAAAGCCAACGAACAAGTGCGAAGCAAACTAAACTTGTCTGCTTCTCAAAACTTCAGCACGTTCGACACCGGCTCGCTCATGCCGACGTAGAGGCCGTGCTCTTCGATATACCGGATGACCGAGTTCGGCAGGAGGTACTGGACACTCATGCCGCGCCGGATGAAGAGGCGGACCTTTGTCGACGAGATGTCGTTGTAGATGAGCTGCTTGATGACGATGACGTTGTGCCGGTGCCGGTACATGATGTCGTGGGACAGCAGGAAGCTGCGCACGTCCGACCCGGTGCGCTCGACGATGAGGCAGCCGTAGCGGCCGAGGATGTGGTGGAGGTCGTCGTCGGCCCAGACGGTCGGGTCGCCCATGGACTCGATCAGGTCGCCGCCGGCGAGGAGCATGATCTTGACCGGCCGGCGCTCGCCGGACTTTGTCTTGACGCCGCCGCGCTTGACGTTGATCTCGTAGTTGAAGTGGTCGAGCACGACGGCGGTGCGCTGGTAGCTCGGCTGGAGCGACTCCCAGGCGTCGACCATCAGCCAGGCCGACGTGCGCTCGCAAGCCAGCTCGCACATGCGCACGCGGTGCTTGGCGGGGGCCAGCCCCGCCTTCCGGTAGTTGTCCGACACGGGCGAGTAGTACCCGCCGACGACCTCGAACTGGTTCGTCTCCCGGACGGTGTCGATCGCCATCTCGAACATGCGCAGGTGCAGGTACGTCACCGGCGAAAACGAGCCGCAGGCGACGACGACGAGCGGCTGCATGGTGCTGTCCTGGAGGACCTCGGCCAGCCGGTGCACGGGGAACTGGTAGCTCTCGAGGTCGCGCGCCTGGCGCGAGATCCCGTTCGGGATTTCCTCGAGGTCGGCGTACTGCAGCGGCGTCCGGTTGGCGGAGAGCGAGTACGGCGGCAGGTAGGCGTCGATGTCGACCTCGGTCTTTTTGCGCTTGTGGCTGTTGTTCGTGCCCGAGGCGGCCGTGCCCGAGGCGACGGCGGAGGGGGAGGTCGAGGCCGGCGCCGGCGTCGTGGCCGAGGCAGGCGACGTCGCCTGCGACGGCGCAGTGGCCGCGGCGGCGGCGGCGGCGGACTTGGGACCGGCCGTGTCGGTCATTGAGGCAGCGGAAACGGACGACGAGGTCGAGGTCGCGGAGGACTCGGACGAGGACGACGAGGATCGCGCGGACGAGGCGTGCGCGGACGGGAAGGAGGGCGAGGGCGGGCGAGCGAGGAAGTGTGAGGACGAGACGACCTTGAAGGGCGCAAAGTCCGGAGCGAGGCGCGGGTCCATTTGAATTGCTCTTGCTTTTTTTTTTTCGTCGTCTTCTTCGTCCTCGAGGCGTCTTATTCTGGGGCGTCGCGTGCGAGCCCTTATGCTGGATGTGTCGTGCCGCAGTCGGTGGACGGTTCAGAGAGCGATGTCGCTGCTGCCCGGGCACGGCAACAAGGAGACGGCAGCCTGACTGATCTCCGCAAGCAGCCAGATGTTACGGGCCCCGGCAAGCAGCAAGGCGGACTGCTCTTATATATATGACATCGCGGCGTTCATCAGACTGTGCTGTCGATTACTCAGTCGGGCAAGCGACGCGGCGGACCCGGCCGCTGCGCTGTCTCGACCCGCGCCGCAGCCTTGGCCTACCCCGCCGCCCGCAGCAACGGCCGGGTCCGTGCGGCCCCCCGGACACGTCCGACCCGCTCCGCACGTGACGCGCTGCGGGAGACCGGGCGGTTTCCGAAAAAGGAAGGTGCGGGTCGGAGATAGCTCGTGGCCTCCTTCTTCCCGGCGCGGGGACGCCCAGCGCCCCCCCTGCTGCTGCTGCTGCTGCTGCTCTCGACTGCGTCGTCGACAGGCACGTCTGTTATCGTCGTCGTTAAAAGCCTCGTAGACAGGAAACTCCGCCGGGGAAGGCGGGTGGGAAAAAGGGCCCCGCCCTGGACGCGGGGCGGAACCAGGCACGCTCCCGCGATCACGTCCATCGCGCTGTGCGGCCCACACCCCTCCCAGCCAAAAACGGCTCGACCACCACACTCACTCACACCTTCAAAGCCACCCGACCGCCAGACGGACGAGCCTTTCCTTCCTCACGCGCCCCATGGCGGCAAACTTCTGGGAATCGTCGCAGCACAAGCACTGGCAGCACTCCCGCCAGCGGCTCGAGAAGATCCGCGCCGAGACCGAGGCCGAGACCGGCTTCCTGCGCGCGGATCTCGGCGCCGACTACCGCCATCTGCGCATCTTCTTCCACCTCTGCATCCAGACCCTCGGCCGCCGGCTCGCGCTGCGCCAGCAGGCGCTCGCGACCGCCGAGGTCTACCTCGCAAGGTTCTACCTGCGCTCGGCCGTGCAGGAGACGAACCCGTACCTCGTGCTCGCGACCTGCGTCTACCTCGCCTGCAAGATGGAGGAGTGTCCCCAGCACATCCGGTCCGTCGTCAGCGAGGCCCGCGCCGCCTGGCCGGACTACATCACCCCCGACGCCACCAAGCTGGCCGAGTGCGAGTTCTACCTCATCGAGGAGCTCGAGTCCTACCTCATCGTCCACCACCCCTACCGGTCGCTCGTCCAGCTCTCCAAGTCGCTCGGCTCGTCCGGCTACAACGTCGGGCTCGCCCCGGACGAGATGCAGACGTCGTGGTGCATCATCAACGACTGCTTCGTCACCGACCTCCCGTTCCTCTACGCGCCCGACGTCATCGCGCTCGCGGCCATATACATGGCCGTCGTCCTGCCGACCCAGCACGCGCGCGGCCGCAAGCCCGAGCCCCGCGGCGCCGCGGGGCCGAGCCCGAAGCTGCAGAAGGTCATGGACTGGTTCGCCAACTGCGGCATCGACCTCGAGGACGTCGTCGACTGCGCCCAGGAGATGATCGGCCTCTACGAGGCCTGGGCCTCGTACAGCGAGAAAAAGTGCAAGGACGTGATTGCTACTCTCGTCAGCAGCAAGCGCCTGGTCGGCTAGTTCTGTTTTATCTTCTTTTTTTTGGTCAACTATTATTATCATGATGCATGTCTGGCGTTTCTAAAATTGGGGTCCTGTAAATACATATTATACTGTCTATATATACAAATGCATACTTTATTTCTGCTCTTGCTTCTTTGCCTGCCTTTTCTCCCACTCTTGAGGCGTGAGAGTCAACAGCTGCATGGCATGAATGCCGTCCTCCGCGGCCATCTCGTCCTTGAACATCTGGTATATCAGTCTATGCCGAACCGGCAGGCCCTACAAATTCAATCCCATGTTAGTTCCCTTCTTTCGCCAAAAAATTATATATGAAAAGAACGGGCGGCAAACTTTTCCTTCGAACGCGGTCGACACGATCTCGAGCCGGAAATGGGTTTCCTTGCTCGTGCTCTCCCGCATCGGCGCGTGGTGCGCGTGCTTGTGCGAGTCGTTGAAGACCTCGAGCCGCGACGGCTTCAGCTCCCGCGCGAGCAGCCACCGCAGCCGGTCCTCGTACGGCGTGCTCGACCCGCTGAAGTCGGGCCCGGCAACGGGCACCCCGACGGCCTCGCGGTCCATGGTCGACATCGTCCTTGTGCGGTGAAGTGCGGCGAAGGTGTTGGTCGGGAGACGAGGCGCAGTGGTCAATACAAACGGCGACGCTCGATGGAACGAACGACAGCTGCGGACAGGCAATGACATGAATAAACTGCCCCTTCCTGTGGAATATGCACCTCTATCCTGAATATGCTACGCCATCCATCATCTGACCAAATTTGGAACTCCCAGGGCATCTTGCTGACAGGGGCTTAAGGGAGTAGTAGGCATATCATACTCCGTCATAGTTGAACACCGCTTGCCGCGTGCTACATCGCGAACAGGTTTTCTGTCCCGCAAGGTACACCTTTCAAATTAGCACCTCATGAAAGAGGCAGTATTATAAGCATTTTCTATAATTTCCGTCACCGCGGACAGTCGCAGAACATCGCTCGATCCAGCCTCAACCATGCCTCCGCCCATCATCACTCCCGACACGGACTCGGAGTACACAGAGACGCTTGCCTTGAAGCAAGTCCAGATCCTATTCCGCCATGGTACTGTTTATTGCAACTCCCGCATTGCATTAGCCCTGGAATTCATATATTGACCGAGGCCCCTCTCCTCAGGCGAGCGAACGCCCGTCCATAGATCACTACAGCAATGGGACAAATGGGGGTTCCCGATCTTCTGGCCGCTCTGCGACTCCTCCCGGTTCACGCTCACCGGCGTCGTCAATCCCCGGGCCAGCCACGTCACCGCGTTCGGCTACGAGCGCGAGATCGAGACCCTGACCGAGCACAGCCCGAGCCCGCTGTTCACGAACGCCGGCAAGAGCGGCATGTGGTGCGTTCCCGCCGTCAAAGTGTTTCGGGCACTGATTTGTCTGCCTGCCGGCAGTTGCATGGATTGGGCGCAGCTGACTTGACTTTTGTCTGCAGTCTTGAGGGCCAATTGACCGACAAAGGGCGCATGAGCGGGTTTAGACTGGGAGAGGAGATACGCGCACTCTACGTCGACAAGTTAGGTGAGGCTGCAACATCCAAAGGCGTTTTATCTTTTATCTGTTGCTGACAATTACAGCATTTCTTCCCAGGAATTTTACAGACGCGTCCGACGTCTATCTCAGGTACTTCTACGGTCACACAGAGCGTGCGCTTTCTCCCAGAGGCTAACTCTTTGCACAGGTCGACAAACATCGTCCGCTCCCTCGAGACTCTGCAACAAGTCTTTTCCGGTCTGTACCCCTACAACAAGTTCTCTGTCCCGCCTAAGATCCTGGAGCGGTTTTCATTCGAAGAGAACCTCTGGCCGACGACGTACTCCTGTCCGCGGCTGCGCGAGCTGCGCAAGCAATTCGTCGCCGCGGCCTGCAAGAAGTGGGACCCCGTTCTTGCCGGCCGGCCCACCCAGGCGCTCAAGGACGTGCTGTCCTCGCCGGGCGCGTCCATATCCGTGCAGGACTCGTCCAAGGACAACGGCTGGTCGATCCTGGACACGTACGCGTCCGCGCGGGCCCACCGGATCAAGACGCCGGCCGGGTTCGAGGACACGGCGGCGCTGAACACGATCGCGCGCGCGGCCATGGAGTCCGAGTTTGTCGGCTACACGCGCAACGACGAGGTTCGCCGGCTCGGCATGGGCCGGTTCTTCAGCGAGGTCTTTGGCCGCATGACCGTCGGCGACGTCGTCCACTCCCAGAACGACGCCGAGATCGACAAGATGCTCGGCCGCGCCGCCGACAAGAAGGCCGACCCGGCCGCCGCGGACGCGTACCGGAAGATCCCGCGGCTCGCGCTCTACGCGGCGCACGACTCCAGCATCGGCGCGATCCTCGAGACGCTCGGCGCGTTCGACCACAAGTGGATCAACTTCACGTCCCACATCACGTTCGAGCACTTTGAGGAGAAGACGGACAAGCCGGCGGGCTTGCGGCTGTTTTCGGCGCCCGCGCCGCCGCCGGAGTACGTGCGCGTCAAGTACAACGGCAAGCCGCTCGAGCTGCCATTCTGTGCCGGGCCGGATTCCCACCGGGGGGACGACAAGGCCATGTGCACATTTGTAAGTTCCGAGCAGATGAGAGCCTTCTGTCAAGTTTAGTGTACTGATGATATTTACAGGACGCGTTCAAGAAATTCATTCAGTCCGTAACCCCGACAGATTACGCCGCAGAATGCATTACAAACCTCGGAGTTAGCGTGCCGTACGAGCAAGTGAAAGAGTTTGAGGCGGCGTCTTCGCAATTGTCTTGAATTCAACGACGCGTATGGCTGCGATTATTGGCAATTAATTCTGTATATATATATTTACAATAGCTATGTATAAATTTGCATCTTCAAGCTGCTTCCTCTATGATTTGCATGCAATTACTCGCTGGCTTCGTCCTCCGGCATCAAGCTGTACAAGTATTCCAGAAAGATGCCGAGGAAGATGACGCCGCCGGTCTTGACGTTGTCGACGAACCACTTCCAGCAGTTCGTGGGCGAGTCCAGGTCGACCTTCCGGATCATTGTCGCGAGCCGGTACGTGGCCCACGCGAGGCCGGCAAAGTAGATCGGCCCCATGCCGTTCAGGACGCCGGCCGTCGCGAGCAGGCCGACCTGCGCGACCGTGAAGCCGGCCATGACCGCCTTCGTGTTCGCGCCCCACGCGAGCGCGGTCGACTTGATGCCGGCTTTCACGTCGTCCCTCTTGTCCTGGTGCGCGTAGACGGTGTCGTACACCATCGTCCAGCAGATGCCGGCGCCGTAGAGCGCCGCCATGGTCGGCACGTCCCACTGGTGCATGGCCGGGAACCCGAGCATCGCGCCCCAGTTGTACGTGAACGCGAGCATGAGCTGGGGGTAGTACGTGAACCGCTTGAACAGCGGGTACGTCGCGACGAACCCGAGACTCGACGCGCCGAGCAAGAGGCAGTCGAACGGCAGCGACAGCAGAACGCCGAGTCCGAGCGTCAGCTGCGCCCCGAGATACACGATCGCCTGCGGCGGCGTGATCTGGCCGGACGCGATCGGACGCATGGCCGTGCGCTCGACCTTGGTGTCGAGGTCGCGGTCCCACAGGTCGTTCACGATGCATCCGGCGCCGCGCATGATGAGAGAACCGACGCCGAATAGGGAAAGCATCCACACCGTGTCAGTCAGCGACGACGAACCGGCAAACGCGGCCATTGAGATTCCCCATGCTATGACAAAATGTGGTCAGCACACGCGTCAGCTTTGATCCTCCCCCAGCAGAAAAGGGAGGACGCAGCGGGTGGAGAGGCATGGAGACATACTGCAGGGCCAATATAGCAGCCACGTGCCCACTGGCTTGTCCAGTCGGACAAGCTGGGCGTACGGCACCGCTGCCTTTGGCAGGTTACGCATCACGAACCCTTGCGGCGGCAGGGGCACCGGGTTCGCGACAGTCGTCAGCGCCCGGCATGTGTTCCGCCATACGACCGGCAAGTTGTGACCACTCTTCTCGAGAGTACTGCCACGCACGGTCGGAGGCAATGCGCCTTTAAGTGCGTGTCTGCCGAGTGCAGCAGGCGCTGGCTGCGAGGCGGACGGACCGTACAGCCGAGGCGGCGGATTCCCAAAGAAACGACGGCGCAGCGACGCGGACGGCGACAACGACGGCGCGGCATGCGGGCGCATGACGCCGCCACTCTGGCGTAGTACTTGAAAGCAGGTGCTCGGTCGTGACAGCATCGTGAGACTTTTGTGTCCTCGTCGTGTTCAATTGAGTTGCACAGGTCGGGATACCTCACTGCTCGGGACGTTTGGACGCCACGACTTTAAAATGCCCCAACCCGAAAATCGATGCTTTTTAGACTTCGCCCTTGAGTCAAGAAGGCGCATTTTGACAAGAGATTATAATTCCATTAACTCGTGCGTGACTAGAATCTACAGTTCATCATGTTTATGGGAACATTCTTTTGCGGAGAGTCACGTAGCCAGCTCTTCATTTGACCTTTTATGGCGGCTCTATGCTGGCATTATTGTCACAGAGCCGAAGCAAGACCAATGAGAAGTTGCTAGGAAGGAGATTGGGGAGACCAGACGTTTTCATTAGTAAATACTGAACAAGCCGAGTGATATATACATGTGCCATGCTAGACAGAAATAGATTATTCGACCGAGCGTTCTCAAAAGCGCGTTTTCACTCAACCGACGCAAGGCACGCTCTAATAATCATTTCCAAATCCTCCTCTCGCCGCTCCAATTTGACCTTTCAAAGACCGTGATCGACAGACTTTTTGACGTCGTCGGAGCGCAAAAGACCGGCGTAATCGCGGTTACTTCGCCGTGTTCTCGAAAGCAGCCGCCTCGGCCAGCCTCCTGTCCTTTTCCTTCGTGCTCAAGTTCGCGTCCGGCGCACTGCTGTCGCCGCTGAACTTGCTCATCTCGAGACGGTACCTCCGGGCTATTAGCTCATTGAGCGTGTGTCCCTCCTGGCGGCCCTCTCGTCGCTCGTAGAGATAGAACGCAGCCGCGCCGACACCGAAACCGAAGATCGGGTCCAGTGTCCTTGATGGTCGAGTTAGCTTTCAATGCACGCCGAATAACCTGCTGCCATAACGCGACATGACGATAATACGTACTTTGACAGAAGATACGGGTACCGTAAAGTCGACATTGTTATCGATGCGTTGGTGTTCCAGGCCGTGCTGGTTCCTTGATTCCCAATGGACGGCGAACAGGTCGGATACAAACCCCCTTGTGCTCACCTCGCTGACACGCCGACGTCATTCGTCCCAATTGTTGATTTCACATCTGTCAAATCCGAGTCCCGAAGCCGGGGCAATTTAAAACTCGTCGTTCTTCCCCGAGCCCGGATTCCGTCTCTTGCTGACCGTGAACGAATGAGGGCAACGCACGCGCTAGCTTGCTCGGCGACCTCGCACTGAAGCACACTGGGGGGACGAGCAGCCGGATATTTTGACAGTTCATTGGCCTTTTGGAGTCCCGGTGCCTCTTTTTTGGACAGCGAGTTGGCAAAACAAAGCCGTCATCATCATGCAACAGATCAACATTCCTTACGCCACCAGCGCGGAACAGTCATCCAAAGCTCATCAGGAGGGTGGAGAGCTCTCGCGGCGACAGAAAGGACATTCACTACCACCGTCGCAGCGGGACGAGCGGCAGCAGCAAGACGCGGGATCGTGGCGTCGGACGCACGCCAGGGAGAGCAGCATGTCTCTCAGGTTCGGCTCTGTGGGAGTCTATTCCGCAAGCGACGAGGCAGAAACGCGAGGAAAGGCGTCGGAAAAGGTGGCATATACCGCAGCCGGTACACTACGACGGATCACGCTATTCTCCGTCCCGGGCTTGGACGCCTTGCCCGAGCATATCGAAAGGGCCATTGTGTTCTTCCAGCGGTCAGAGTTCCGAACGTTTCGGAATGAGCGCCTGCACTACTTTTGCACAAAAGTGCTCATGACAAAGTACACTCGGCAATTGGACGATACCGGGAGCCTGCCCGGCGACGTGCGCCGGCTGAAGCATTACTTTGACTGGCGGAAGGAGCAGAGATTGAAGATGGACTGGTTTCTGTTCGTTCTGTTGAGGGAACGAGAGACCGCCACGGTCAAGTTGCCGTCATGGGTTGCTCCCGTTGAGAACTCGTTCAGGATCGACACGGTCAACAGGAGATTGTGCGCCGCGGTCCCGGAATTCGCAAGGGAGAGGCTACCCGACGAGGCAGATGATAGAGACTTCCCGCTCGAAAGTCGCGATAGACTGTACATCGAACCGCTGAGGCATCTGGCAAAGAAGATTACGGCCGGCGAGTTGGATTTCGATGTGGTTGTCAGCGAGGCTAAGAAGGGCACATACATTTTCGGCTATATATCACCGGAGAGTATAGAAACAATCAGGATACAGTTAGAACTGGAAGGACGAGTTATTGAAGAGGATGCTGTGCTGCTAAAGAAGACGAAGAAGAAATAGATAGTCAGGCAACAGCATGCTCAGCAAATTACCATAACTTCTTTGCTGTATTTGTGATTTGGTTTTTGTACTATGAAGGAAATTCTGGTAAGTTGTGAAACATAATGTGTATTGCATAATGATGGATTTAGGCGATAAATTATTGCATTTTATCATACCCAATTTGTGCTCAGAGAAATATCAAAACGACTTATGTGGGGTCCACAAACATACGCATCTCGGAAATAGCGGAGTCGGAGTTTGTGGCGCTCATAACTTTAATTTTTTGGCTTAGTATTGCCATTCCGGACTTTGGGGAGAACGCGGGTCGGTCGGAGGAGAGAACAGGCTCAAAACAAATTCGTTACAAATAAAGCGGGTTTGTCCGCCTTTCAGTTCCGCACTTGCATTTCTATTTACTATCAGAGGACTATAGAAACACGACTGTGACAAGCCGGGCAAGTTTGGCAACGATGGAGAAACACGACGATTCAGGGTCGACATTGTCGCCGGTGCTGTCCCTCAACGAACTGGTCGACAGCGAAATCACTCATGCGGTCATTAATTCCCCAGTCGAAACAGTAAACGAAAAGGACTACGACACCGAAAGCGGCGGAAACGATAGAGAAAGGCTGCAGCACGACGTCGAGAGTCCCGCGACAGAGTTGCCGTCGAAGCTGTCGGCGTCCGACAGGTCAATACCACCTGCCCCGGCATCGCACGGCGCTCCGCAAAAGCATGGATTTTTCAGTCCTCATCTAAAGGAGAAGCGGTATGCCGTCGCCAAGAGCATGACGATTAACGTGCTTCTGATGTCTGTTTTGATGATGGTGCGTGTTTGTTACTGTGCTAATTTATCGAAAATCTGGTGACTGACGCGAAGCATGCTTTCTCAGGCAATTTTCTCAATATACTGGGGCTCATACTATAAACGACTAGAATACCTAGATAGAGTTCACTTTTGGATTGTCAACTTGGACGACAACTCTGACGCTGTCATTGGCCCGGCATTCATCGATACCGCGCAGGAGTTTGCCGCGTCCGAGGGTTCAATGCACGTGGCCGTCAAGAATCCAGACGACTATGGCCGGAGTATCTCCGCACTGGAGGACCTAGTCGTCCATGAAAAGACATGGGGTGTGCTTGTGGTTCAGGCAAACGCGACAGCCAACTTGCGTGCCGCTCTAGCGAACCCGAGTAGCGAAGCTGGGACTGCGTATGATGGGTCCGCGGCCGTCTCCTTTCTATATTCGCAGGCACGAGATCAAGTGGCGATAGGTTATATGACGCCATGGGTCATGGAGTTGGGAATTGACTTTACGGCAACATTTGGGGCGAGCGTGCTGTCAAGCGCCGCGACGAATTACTCGATTACCGACATTATTCGGTATGCACCACACGTACTTGCTAGTCCTGCCGCGATAACTCTTGAGAACCTGCGGCCGTTCGACTCTCCGATTGCTATCGCCACGACGCAAGTCGGCTTGATTTTCATCGTCATCACTTCGTTTTTCCAGTTCAATTTTTTCCAGCCAATTCACATGATCATCGCACGCGACTTGAAACCCGTGCATTTGCTTGCATATCGCATCCTGTCGTCGTGGATGGCGTACTTTGTCCTGTCGCTCTTCTACTCGCTGGTCTCGCTCGCATTCCAGCTAGACTTCACCAAGGCATTCGGCCACGCCGGCTTTGTCGTGTTCTGGATGTTCAACTGGCTGGGCATGATCGCCGTCGGCAACTTTCTCGAGCACATGGCCCTGCTCTGCATCGCCACGTATCCGCCCTTGCTCGGCTTCGTCCTCATCTTCACGGTGATCTCGAACATCTCGCCGGCGTTCTACTCGATCCCGCTGCAGAACGTGTTCTATCGGTACGGGTACGGGTATCCGATCAAGAATCTGGCGGACGCCACGCGCACGGTGCTGTTCAACACGCACAATACCATGGGGAGGAACGTCGGCGTCCTGCTAGCGTGGATAGCATTAGAAGCGATACTTTATCCTCTGACAATGCGTTTTTTTGTAACGAGAATGGCAAAGAAAGCAGGCAAATGAGTGCATTCGGTTTTGGGATTTTTGGCAGCATTTTATGAGCATCTTTTTTGCGGTGTCACGACTATATACTATAGAACTCCGAAGCTAATGTTTATTCCTGCATTATCCTTTCTCACTGAAATTACTGTATCAAGGCTAGTCTAGTGTCTATATACAAACCAGAAATACAGACTAGTAAAATCAATAATATGTAAAGCCTTTTCTGAATCGGCGCATGAGGATATAACTAACAAACCCTGTAAGGGCCCCGCCGATATGGCCTTCGTTATCTGTCACTGAGGCGCCACGGCCCATTGCCGATTGCATTTCCTTGTACAGAAAGCCGTAAACATCAAATCTGCAGCAAAGAGTATTGTCAGTCGATCCCGATATTTTCTTCAAAATAAAGAAGTCGAAGCATACGCGAGAAGACCAGCCAAGAACATCCAGTTCTGCATGGGGATGATACCGTACAACGCGATCTTACCACGGGGGTCCAGAAACGTCTGGACGACAGTCAAGGCGTAAATGGACGCGCTCGCACCGCACACCCGGCGGCCCCTCTCCTGCGCGTAGACGAGGCCATTGCGCTGCTGAATTGCCTTGCGCTGGCGCCACTGCGACACCATCTCGGACATGAGCAAGCCGCCGAGGCCCCCGGCGACAAAGATCGCGAGCGTGGCCGGTGCGGTGATGCCGTAGGGGAAGATGTTCGCGAGACAGTAGAGGAACAACGAATTCGAAAACAGATGCATGAAGTTGGCGTGATCGAACATAGCCGTGAATGCAGTGACGATCGACCGGTTGGGACTGTAATACAGTCCCGGCAAGTTAGGGAGAACAGTCTCGAGGGCAAAGACGCCGATGAAGGTTGCAATCAGACCGTAGCACACTTGACCAAAGGAGAGCTGTTCAAACCGGTACTTGTAATACTTCCACCCGGATCGCTTGTTGTACCAATGCTGGTAGAACCGCCGCTGGCTGATCAGTTCTATCCGTTGCGCAAAGCGGGACAGAGGCGTGGCTGGTCGAACTGGCAAGGACGAGGCTGACTTGGGTTCGACCGTCGGCCGAGTTGACTGCTGGTGAATAGTCCTCGTGCCACTGCTCGCGATTTGTCCCTGCTGGGGATCGTTCGTCGAAAAAAACGTCGATGGATTCCGGTTTATAGGCCGCGTAAACCGCCATGACCACAGCTGTGAACGAATGAATCCTTTGCTGATCCGTGAACTGGGACCGGGAGACGGCGTGGCCTTGGTGTGAAGTGCGGAGGCGAGGCAAGCCCGGAAAGGAAGAGGTTGAAACAATTGCCGGGCCATGGCCGGTCGCATGACAGAGTGCCCATTGGCGAGGATTCCAGAGAGCACAAGAGAATTCGCACAGTTAATCCTCATTTTTTGGGCAAAGATGAGTTTGGCAAAGGCGTGTTTTCCCAGCTTGGCTTCCAGCGGCTGGTGGTTGGGAGGAATTTACCAAACAATTTGCAACACGTATGTAATCACACTTCTTGTATTTAACTATGAAACTACGTTCTTCTTGTCCAAATGCTCTACAATTTGCCCATGCGGGTTGCTCCGTCAAGTCTGATCACAGTGCCGTTAACAATACCGTTCGTGATCAGGCTGCACGTCATCTGCGCAAACTCGTCGGGCTTGCCAAACCGCTTAGGAAATTCCAGCATGTTGAAGAGAGTCTGGGTCGTCTTGGGCGCCATCTTGGCCGCCATCGCGGTGGAGAAGACGGCCGGCGCGAGCGTGTTCACACGAATTCCATACCTGGCAAGATCACGCGCGAGAGGCAGAGTGAGAGCCACAATCGCGCCCTTGGACGCACCGTACGCAGTCTGGCCCTTCTGACCCTCGATGCCGGCCACAGACGCAACCAGAATGATCGAGCCACGCTCGCCGTCCTCGTTCAAGGCCGAGTCAGGCAGGCGCGCGAGCCGGGATGCGACGACCGTAGAGAGCCAGTAAGTGCCGTACACGTTGATGTCGAAAACCAGCTTGAACATGTTGAGGGAAGCTGGGTTGCTTTTTCTGTCGAGCGCCTGGAAAAACATTAGAAATATACTCCATACTTATATTATTGGAAATAAGCAATACCGTTTCGGCCCAACCAACGCCAGCAGCATTGACGACACCACCTAAGAGCTTGCCGGTGGAATTGGTCCACTCAACGACAGCGTCGACTGACTTCTCCAGCCCATCAAAGTCCGTGACATCGGCGGGGAAGAATTTGATCGCTTTTTGAGCAGCAGGAGCACTAAAAGTGGTCTTCAGAAGAGTTGCAAAAGTTTCCGCGTCTCTGTCGAAAACCGCAACGTATCCGCCCTTCAAAATGAGCTCCTCCACAGCCGCCAAGCCGAGGCCAGACGCTCTGGATCGAACGAGATGTGTGTTAGATGCAGATCCAGCCTTCATAGTCAATCATTGACCCCATAGGAACTCACCCGCCCGACACAATAAATGTTCTGTCCTCGATTTTCATGATAGTAAGACCAGCAGTGATGTGGATGAATATGTTACATTTTGAGGGCTGGCCGCCGTAGATATGAAGGCTGAGAAACCTCCGAGGGACAAGGGGAGAATGCGGGGTAAATTAAGGGTTTAGTCCATGCGCCTCTAATTGTTCGGTATAACCGAACACCGCAATGCCGATTACTGAGAACTACAATCAACTATTTCTTGAAATCGATTTACGGTAGCAAATTTAATTGCCATTGGCATAAAACAATGCCTGCGGATCAGGATGTAGATCACTACTGCTTTTGCTTGATGACACTCGTCATTCTTCAAGGCATGCCCGTAACAAATGTAGTCCCACGCACTGATCGAGACCAACTGGGATAAGAACAATGGCAATGCCATCCACACAAATGAACCGCGGTGGCTGTATTGCCGAGCGCCGGAGTGAAGAAAAGAGTAGCTGTTCACGTGAGAAAGAGCTCGATTTCCCCTGAGCGTTTGTATTGTCGGGCGGAGCTTCGCGGTGGGCAGGGCTTTGAAATGCCGAGCGTAGGGCTGTCCGCTCGGCTTATATCTTTTGAGTTGCTCTCGCAGCCAGAAGTGCGGTCTATAAGCCAAATCTGTCACATACATTTTGCATTTGCATAACCTAGTCAACTATGCGGTCGCCCATAGGGAGGGAGACAAAATGTCTCCACACCTATTGCAGCGGTAGGGTCAAACGCCAACCATGCTAGCTTACTATGTCACACTTTTTTGCAACACACATTCGAGAAGTATAGGCTCACTGAAGAGAGATGAGATAAGGTCAGATAGAGTGTATTTTGTTGTAAGCATAGTCGTATGTATCATAGGATGTCGTGGGATCGGGTCGCCCAGAGCATATCACTCCGGGTTGGCAGCATTCAAACAGATTGGGACAGCAGAAAAGTTCGCTGCTAGAGTAGTCTGCGATTAGCATGGTAGGTCTCCTGACACGGGAAATCCAATCTACGCTCCGTTTGGTATATGACTATCGTAGAGTGGATAAAAGAAAACGGGATTAGAAAGCTAGAGAAAGCAGTAGTCCAAGCAAGGCGGGATAATCTGGTCTGGACACGGCCTGCGCTCCGCTTAATGCATTAGAGGTTAAATCGTAGACTATATATGGTTAATTTCGGAAAAGAGAATTCGTTGCTGATGTCTTGAATCAGTTATCTTGTGAATTAAAATCAATGACAGTTACCGTTTCACTGATTTCAGAACATTTATATCCAGCTGGTCGAATTGATCCATCAAGAACCAATGTACTAACTACTCACCATGAAGGCGCCATTCAATCGATATCTACTCTAAGATTAGTCACAGTTGACTGCTAATTCCGTTATTGCCTAACTAAACTCAAGTTTGTATTACTTGTTACGACAGGGCGGGCACAGGAGTGAGGTGTAGCCGGGAGTGGAAAGGCGTAAAGCCTAATAGTGGGCATGCGATCACGATCGAGAATAAGACAAAACATAAACATAAGGTTGTATGGTGGCAAAGGATATACGGGACTAGGAGAGGTAGGAGCAAGAAAAACAAGCTGTTTATTATGCTTAAGGCAATAAAACTACGCTTCCAACAATAATATACGCTACCAACAAAGTTGAAATGCCACTTCACTCAACATAGTACGCCCAACCGGATTAACTCTGTATTCAAGCTCTTGCGCCGCCAATGCGATACCACTCAGCCACACTATATCAAGGGCCGCGATGACTGGTTTAACTATACTACCCAAAGTTTACTATATATAACAAAAAATTCTGAAAAACTGCACTGTTATCGCAAACCGGACGGCTCAGAATGACGCAAAATTCGAAAGTGCAGTCCCCAAACGAAATTAACCTGAGTGGTTACCGACTAGTCGCTATTAGCTCCAAGCCTGATCGCCTCCTCTTCACTAAAAAATCGCTCCTTTCAATTACGGGGTCAAGGCATCCTTACCGCGGGACCCTTCACGATGCTGATTCGTGCCATCTCACGGTAGGGTCAGTCGCATGGTTTCCTACAAACGGCGAAGAAAAGGACCTTCCTTGAGGTTATTTGTTGTGGGGGCGGAGCTTGAGGCGCGTTTCAAGATACAGCTGCGAACGAAGGTTGGCTCTAAGCCCTTAGTGGGGGGCCCCGTCCCAATTACCACAGCGATGACGTAGGGGGCATTTCTGCCCTCTAAGGCACAAGTCGTATATCCTTATGTAGTTTCGGAGCACTCGCACCGGAACGACGTAATTGGAGAGCAAACCACACATGGATTCGCTGCGAGGGAACGTTGCCGCTTTCGGAAAGCTGGGCAGAAGCGGGGTGGTGACATGAGAGATGACTACAGGGCCTGTCAGTATTACATATGGTTGGTACCTGGGCTGTTCGGCCGTACATTGTTCCTACGATACGATGATACGTTCCTCGTTCGAACGCGGCCCGTCTCTAGCCGGACCAAAAGTTTAGTTCCTTCTCCTTATAAGAAGCGTTCAGTTTCCCCTTGCTACTTGTAGACATCTCAATCGATATCTCATAGAGACCACCATCGTCACCACCAACCACTCGTTCACTCGTTAATATCATATACATACTCAATGGCAGAGACATATGCGACAGGCCTCTCGCCCCTTCCTACCCCGAAGCCCCAAATCGCCAGTAGCGTGCTCGACATGTTTTCGCTCAAGGGCAAGGTCGCTTCAGTCACGGGATCATCCTCCGGCATCGGCTACGAGGTCGCGGTCGCGTTCGCCCAGGCCGGCGCTGACGTTGCCATCTGGTATAACGGCAACCCGTCCGCGATCCAGAAAGCCGCCAAGATCGCAGAGACCTACGGGGTAAAGTGCAAGGCCTACAAGTGTGCCGTGACCGACGGCAAAGAGGTATGTACGCGTGATAGTCTTTCTGAGCCGCATGAATGCCGGCCTAACCTAATTGATCCGGCAGGTCGAGAAGACAATCAAGCAGATTTACGAGGAATTCGGCGGCCTCGACATCCAGGTCGCGAACGCCGGCGTGCCATGGACAGCTGGCCCCATGATCGATGCCGAAGGCGACGATGAATGGAACAAGGTTATCAACCTCGACCTCAACGGTGTCTACTATACCTCGAAGTACACCGGCCAGATCTTCAAAAAGCAGGGTCACGGTTCGCTGATCTTCACCGCGAGCATGTCCGGCCACATTGTGAATATCCCCCAGATGCAGGCGTGCTACAACGCCGCCAAGGCCGGCGTCCTCCACCTCGCACGCTCGCTCGCTGTGGAATGGGCCGGCTTCGCCCGCGTCAACACGATCTCGCCGGGATACATGCTCACAGAGATATCCGACTTTGTCCCGATAGAGACCAAGGAAAAGTGGTGGAAACTCATCCCTATGGGCAGGGAGGGTGATCCAAGAGAGCTCGTCGGCGCATATCTCTATCTGGCGAGCAACGCTAGCACCTACACGACCGGTGCGGATATCATTGTCGACGGCGGTTACTGTGCTCCTTAGACGTCATTCTCGCGGCCACCTTGCATGTAACTGTAGGTAGGGTTTTGGAATGCCCATGTAAGTCAGAATATAGAATTTGATTGAAAACTCGTTTTCTTAAAGTACAAAACTTGAGATAAATCCAATCCAAAGAGCTTTATAATCTAATCATGGCAATCCCATTGCGCAATCAATAACAAAAGAGATATCACATAGTATAAAAACACCTTTTGAGTATCGCCATAACAAGAAAAAACGAAACTGTTGTACAGATGTTGTACAGACATACATACACACGCTTTATCCAAACCAAAAAAAATCACATAAAAGACGTCACATCATAACACCCCGTTCACGCGTCATACAAAATTGCTTAAAATAACGTACACAAATACCCAATAGAAATAGCACATATTTTGCTCTTAGAAGAGCACGGCAATCATACCTGCCACAGTCGCAACAGCGATCACCGTGACTCCGTTTGATTTGAAAGCGGCTACGCCAGAGGTCGAATCCGAGTTCTTGTTTGTGCCATCGTTGCTTCCCAAACTGGTTGCAGACGGCGAGGCGGCGCTGGAAGAAGAGACGGAAACCGCCGGCGACGAAGACGAAGACGAAGACGAAGGCGAAGACGAAGACGAGGACGAAGACAACGACGAAGACGAGGACGAAGACAACGACGAAGACGAGGACGAAGACAACGACGAAGACGAGGACGAAGACAACGACGAAGACGAAGGCAAAGACGAAGGCGAAGGCGAAGACGAGGACGAAGACAACGACAAAGACGACGACACAGACGAGGGCAAAGACGAAGACGACGACAAAGGTCTTGAGGTTGGAACGTCGGTGACAGCAAGGTATTGCGCACTTCTCGTCACAGTTTCAATCGAACTAACTACGCGCGAAGATGAAGGCGTAGCAGCAGAAGACGAGGGCAGGGAAGTAGAAAATGGCGACGCGGTCGTTGCCGTTGATTCAACGTACACAGGACTGATTGTCGAAACAACAAAGGTCGAATACTGCGGAGACGAAACCCATTCGAACGTAGACGATTCAGGCACAGGAATGACCGAGCTTGACGGCGATGACACAGAAAAGTAAGACGACAAAGACGGAGTTTCGACGCCCGCGCTCGATGAGCTTGCTGTAGGAACCAAAGTCGCAGTCGCAGAATAATAGACTTGCTCCTCGGAGGTAGCACTTTCGTAGATCACGGCTTGATTGTACACGGACGAGCTCTCAATTGAAAAGAACGACGAACTCTCAGAAGCAACAGATGAAAATGCGGACGACGACAAAGTCTCCGGCGAGGCCTCAGCCGTCGTCGAAGAAGGAATATCGACGGACGAAGTAATGGGCACGTACACGAACACAGTCGAAGTCGACGTCGGCACTATCTCCGACGATGCCACAGCTGACGAAGGTTCGATGTAGACGTACGAAGTAGTGGTAGGCGCCACGTACACATAAGACGTCATCGGTTCCTCCGACGAGGTTGTGATCTCAACATAGACAGACGACTCCGTAGGAGCCACATACTCAGAAGACGATGTTGTCGGTTCAGCGGATGTAGTCGTGGACTCAACATACGTCGAAGTCGTTGACGCAACATACACGTCAGAAAAGGTCACCGCTTCCTGTGAAGAAGTCGTGGGCTCAACAAATATCGACGACGATGTAGGAGCGGCATATTCAGAAGAAGACGCTACCACCTGCTCCGAAGTAGCCGTAAGCTCAACATATCCAGAAGTCGCAGACGCACTATAGACGGAGGACGAGGAGGTCACCACTTCGTCCGATGATGTCGTGGACTCAACATAGACTGACGATGGAGCAGGAGCGACAAATTCAGAAGAGGTTGACGACGACACAACAGACTCAGTGGACGAACCCGAGACAACAGAAGACGAAGAAGCGACCTTGTTCTTTCCAACCAGAACCTTGTTCGATGACGAGGAACCAGAAGATGAGCTGAACACGCTAATTGAAGCACTCTTGCCAGCCTGGACGCCAATGACACAGAAGTTCGCACCGCCGGCGCCACCAGAAGTCTGAGAATAGCATTCATTGACACCGTGAACTGAAGGATCAATACCACAGGGCAGGCCACTGCAGCCACCATCAGGACATTCAATTTCAAGACCCTATTATAAATTGTTAGAATTCACAATTAAAAGCAAAGAATAAAGTGCCAAAATGCCAACTTACCCAATCGGGAACAGTGTCACTGTAGGAAGCACCAGCGTCAATGTAAATAGGGTTCCAACCAATCTTGACAAAGGTGGTTCCAGTAGAGTCCGTGTTTGCGCCAACAACATAAGGCGACCAGTTGCCGTAGGGATTTGCGCTGGTACCCCAGACACAGCCATCGTCTGTGGACACACCGGGAGGGTTGACATAGTAATGGGCGGCAGTGGATGCCCAGTAGTTCTCGTCCGGAACAGCAAGGGTGGTAGCGGACGAGCCGACATCGGTTGGAATAAGCATTGCCTCATTGCCGGGAAGTACGGTCTGGCAGAAGGCGACATTGCCGGCGGAGGAGTAGGCGGAGACCGTGCCGGTGCCGTCGTAGCAGTACTCTTTAGACGAAAAGGGCTTCGACACTGTGCCGTCGTCGTTGCAGTAAAGTCCACCGTACTGAGAGTCGGGGTACGAATAAGACGTGGCGGAGGGGTCCCACTGGGCCATTAGTTGGCCGGGCGGGCAGGCGTAGGGGCAGTATGAACCGGCGGTGCAGGCCTGGTCCGGCGACATAGCCCATCCGGCATTCGAACTGTCGGGCGTGACCGCGACGAGGCCGTCGTCTGAAGGAAACGAGCATGTGGTCGAACGCTTTTCGTGGTGATGGTGGCGGTGATGGAGTTGGCGAGGCGTGTGCGAGTGTCTGTGGGAGTGAGCGAAAAACTCTGCGTCGACGGCGCGAGCGTCGATGTGGGCGGAAACGGCGGCGGCCGCGAGAAAAAGAAGCACGAAGGAGCGAAACATATTAACAAAAGGAGTGACTTTAGGAGACGTTGCGTCAAAGGAGCGTGGTGCAGGCTGCTGCAATATCTGACTAAAAGAATGACCGAGCAACAGAGCAGGATAACGATGGGTGATCAGATGCCGAACCTGCGAAAAGAGTGGAATTGGTGAATTAATATAAGCATAGCAAGGAGTGGCGAGAAGCGTGCGCGACGGCGAAAGAGAGCTTGAGACGGGGAAGTGGACAAGGAAGAAGAGACAGAAAAAAGCCGACTTCTATCGCCAGAGCTTTGTTCTTCATTGTTGTGTTTACACCAAAATGGGCAGCTGCAAGGTAAGATGAGATCCTTTAACGCGCTACGCCCGTTTGGGCTTGCCCTGTGCCTCTTTGGGCGCAAAGTGGTCTAAAAGTACTTCACTAAGGTTCAAACGCTTGGCCACATTGAGCGCTACTGCGCCCAAACAGGAAGGCACTTAAGCTACGTTGGGCTAGACCCTGAGCAGCTCTAAACGCCCCGTTCGTTTTCTGTTCAGACGGCAACTGTGACCCGTGATCCAGATGTGTGATCAATGGCTATTGTTCAATCACTTTACCCGAAGAGGCAAAGCCCACTTTTCTTTCTTTTTTTCTTTTTTTTTTCTCGTCGCCGCCGAGTCACAGCAAGTGTGAGTTCGTGACCAACGTCTTCACCGAGCGGCAAGCCCAATCGCTACTCCAACTAGATACTCGTAAGAGGCCTCTCCTATTTACACGCATCCCACATCGCTAGCTATACACTCCCCTGACGTAGTTCTTCAAACTTGGTAGTTGCCACCACGATCATGTAGCCTGGCATCCTCCCCGGGACCTTCGTCATCCTCGTTCCCATGTCTCCCACCGCCCGCGCCCTCAAACTCAGCGTACCCACCCATATCCCAAAGCTTGTTCCATAGTTCACGCAATGACCATTGATTTTCGTCCTTCTGTCTTGCCCCGGCGCTCTCCTCCGATGCCAAAGCCGACGCGCCACCGCTGCCGTCTTCGCCATCGACGCCGATCCCGTTCACGCTGCCACCGGTCAGCGAATTCCAAAGCGAACGCAGCCAAAGCTTGTACAACGCCAGCGTCACTGGCAGATATGCTTCAGAATTCGTGGCAAGTGCGAGATCGTAAAACCGCTTTGCGAGGTGGAAGTCTTGCTCTACACCGAGACCGTTCTCGCGCATCCACCCGAGGTTCCAGAGTGCGAGTGCGGACTGCTGATATTCGGCTGCGGCCTGGTAGCACGCGGCTGCCTTTTCGTGGTCTTGCTCGGTTCCTATGCCTTTCAAGTAGTAGTCGCCCATTTTGACTGTAGCATCTACATTTGACTGCTTAGATGCCCGCGTCCAATATATCAATGCAACTTCATCGATGAAATCGTCGATCTCGTCAACCTTCTTGTCTTCGGGGCTTTTCTCGCCGCCCTCAAAATAATCCAGAACCCACTCGACTGCGCGTGTGAGACTCAGTGCAGATTTATCTCGATCAAGCAGATACGCCACGTTCGCCTGTCCACTCTCGTAGCCTTGCTCGGCTGCCATCATGAAGCCAACAACGGCGGGCTCGAAGTCGCCAGCATCGTAGCGCGCATGTGCCCACGCGAGCGGACACTGTGGGTCCTCGACCTTTTCCGCAACGAACTTATAGTAGACCGTCGCCATTCCGCATGATCTTTCGCGGCCCAGCGCTTGATTATATGTCTCGGCGATATAGTAGAACGCCTCAATGTGGCCATGTCGCGCAGCAAGCTCGAAGTAATGAATCGCTGCCGACACTTCGCCTTGCTCCAAAAACAACTTGCCGATGTTCACCTGCGCGGGTCCGAAATCCTGCTCCGCCGCCGCGCGAAAATACTCCGCTGCCTTCGCGGTGCTCTGTTTTAGGCCACCCAAGCCCTTCAGGTACATGTAGCCGTAACCGTTTTGCGACGCAGCGTCTCCGACCTCAACCCCAAGTTTGTACCACTGCAATGCTTTCGCATGATCCGAAGCAGAAAGACCCTCGCCCCGCAAATACATCCGACCAAGATATCCCGCTGCCTCGCCTTCATACCCATGCGGTGATAGTGTAGCTCCAGGTATTGGTTTCCCATGCTTGCCCCAGTAATGCTTCGCGACAGCTTTGAAATATCGCATGGCTTCGCCATAATTTCGCCGCAATGACCGCGTACCGCCATAATATAACCTCGCCAATGAGTACTGCTTGTCGATGTCGGACTTCTCAGCCATATAGCGCAGATACTCAACTACGTCGTCCAGTGAGGCCGAATCTGACGCCGGAAATGAGCGTTTCCGCGCATTTGAACCCGCGCTGCTCTCGCTCGCACCTTCGCCATACACCCCGCCTTTGTCATCCGCAAGACGCCACGTATGCCGATCAAGAGTGCGGCCACCGGCAGGACCATCGCGCCAGTATTCCATGGCCTTGTCGGCAACTTTCTTGTAGAAATACACGGCCTTTTCGCAGTGCCGAGGCGTGCCGATACCAGCGTGGTAGCGGAATGCAAGGGTCATCTGGGACCGAGTAGACCCGCCATATGCGGCAAAGGTATGATACATAAGCGCACGAGCCTGATCGCGAGGAACGTCTCCAAACATGCCGGTTGAGTAGATGAAGCCTAGCATGCTTTGCGCCGTTGCATTTCCTGAGGACTTGGACAACCGGTCGTAATATCGAATGGCGGTAGTGTAGTTGCGGGGGTGGGTGAAGTTCCCGTAGAAGTTCATCTCGGCAAGGAGAAATAAAGCGTCAGAATTGTCATGATTTGCGGCTGTTGTGAGCAAAGAGACGGCGTCGCTTAGGAGTTTCTTGTTGCTTGGAGGACTGGTGCGGCGATTACTCTTGCTGTTTTGCGGCGATGATGGTTGCGGCTGTTTTGAAGAAGAGGACGATGACGGAGCAGCAGCAGTGGTAGTAGTAGTTGTGGAAGCTTTGACAGACATCGACGACGATTGATGATCGTGGTAGGCTTGCATGTCCTCGAATGACTCGGCCTGCAGCAAGCGCGTCAGCTGAGCCGAACCGGCGGCCAATTTCTTGAGCAGGCCGTCACTCCGGCCCTCGCCAACCTCCTCATTCTCCTGAACACCATCACCGATATTAGCATCGCTGTTCGCATCATCCACGCCCGTGTCCTCTGCGTACTCTGCCCCGAACTGATTGTAGTACTCCTCGAACTGGACTGGTGTCTGGTCCGGCATGACAAACAGCACGTCACGAAGGCTTCGCCGTTGATTCTGCTCAATTTGATGCAGTAACGCACATGCCTTGTGCACCCTAGCCTCCAGCTCTGCGTCAGAAAGCGGTTCCACTTGCTGGCCGCCGCTGTTGCTTGAAGAAGGCAGGCTCGCGGATGTTACACCATCACGGGCAACCGTCGTGTCCACAGAGCTGAGCTCGGACGCCTGATCCACTGGAAACAATTGCCTGCCGCCGAGAATGACTTGTTCGGACTCGACATTGCGGATCAAAATGGCGAAGAGGACGAGCGCGTCTGGATGATGGGAAGAGTAGTCAGCATGGCAGAACGCAGCAGGCAGAGATAGCGCAACGTACACACAAAAGACGGCAAAGGAAGACGCAGCAAACGCATTTGCGTGCAATAATGCGCCAAGAGCTGCAACAGCAGCAACAACAGCAGTATGCGGAAGAAGGAAGTGGAAGAAGAGGTGAGCGGTATTGTACGAGCTGCCTTGCTGGCGATATTGGGTATTTGGCGATCACGTGCGCTGTTGCTGGGCTTCTCGGCCGTCGACATTTGTAACTTCGGCAACCCCATCGCCATCTCGAGCTCTCTGTCGCATTTATCACCGCCAGCACCAACCCGCAAGCTTCTCAAACAGCCCCTGCTAAAATCATCAGATCGCGTCGCCTTTGCAGCGTGCTCCGTCGGCGACAAGCCCTGCGACCTCTCCAACTCGCCTCGACATGTCAAACAGTCTTGTGGTATGCGGACGATGTGTATCCATGCCGTGGCAAACACGCCGCCAGCTAACTCCGTCGTCATGCAGGGCAACGCGTATCGCGAGGTCATCGAGGACGTCATCAACTCCTCGCGGATCGACTTTGAGGACGCAGGGATCGACGAGACGACTCTGCGCGAGCTGCAGTTGCTGTGGCAGGAAAAGCTGTCGCTGACAGGTGCCGCCCGCCTTCCATGGGATCCCGAGCCTCCGTCGCCCACGGCCGTCGCCTCCACCGCCGCCGCTGGTGTTGTCCCTGCGGCCTCGTCTTTGCTGCCATCCGTCGGTGCTGCTGCCGCCGTCGCTGTCAAGTACGAGATGTCCTCTCCACCAGCTTACCCCGCTATCTCTACAGCCCCGCACCCCTACTCGAACCCCGCCATGGCTGCCATTCGTGCTGCGCAGCAGATCCAGGAATTTGCACGTGAGGAACGTGTTCCTGCTGCAATCGCGGATGAAAGTATTAAAGGTGTCATGAAGCGCGCAGGTTTAGATGACGAGCATGATCAGTCGAACGGCGGTGGTGCCGGGGGTGGACTGATGCTTCCAGGCGGTGGACGTCTCGCTCAGGTTGATGGTGCAATGATGGGCGACTCTGCCTCTAGCGAAATGACAACCGCAGATGTCGACCGGCTGCTCCAGTTGCACATCCTTCGACGGCCAGCATCACACTCTGACGATGTCGCCACCTCAACAACTTCTCCTTCTTCTTTCTCCTCCTCATCGTCATCTGCGACACCGAAAATCAAGATGAAGCAACAAGACCGCACAATCACATTTACAGTAATTCCACAAGGCGACGGTGCGCTTGACTCTGATTCGGACGACGACGACGATGAAGACGACGACGACGATAACATGGGTATCGGCGGCGCCGGTGCCGGCCGCCGAACCGCCGCGAACGGCAACGATTCGGACGCTATTAATTCAGATCTTGATGACTCCGAGGATGAAATTAATTCACAGGACGACGACGACAGTGAGGATGCTGGCATGCTGATGCTCTGCCTGTATGATAAAGTCACACGTACGAAGAATAAGTGGAAGTGCGTACTGAAAGACGGCATCGTGAACGTGAATGGAAAGGACTATTTGTTTGGTAAAGGCAATGGTGAGTATGAATGGTGAATGCGATGTTTGATTTTATTCTACAAGTTTTCTTTATTGTATTGGGGATTTGGTTTTTTAACGTGTATATAACTGTAAGTAATCGTACATGCTCGTGCCTTTGTGTCTTAAAATTTTAGTATGCGTCCTTCTTCTCGAACGGATTATACCGTAGTAGCTTTTCGATCAAATCGACGTGTGTAAGCTGGGAACACAAACATGGTTAGCAGAGTCCCGGACAAGCACAGATTAATGCAAAAAAACCAACTTACAATCATGCGACGACAGCAGTACCGGGTTAGACCAAGTTTGTCAAGCGCATCGCTGTAAACAATGTTAGCACATAGAAATACATTATGTATCTAAGTCTCTATCGATTTTGAACAAAAACGCACCCTTCCGAAATGTCGTTCTGCAAGTACTGAAGATAGGTCTCCCACTTGTCGCCGACCACCTGTTTATTCACGTTAGTCGCACTTCTCGCAGAACATTAAAACCAAGCACACTCGCCTTTCCGCATGAAAAACAGCGAACCGGGATGATCATCGTGGTAACGACGGCGGTTTGTTGTTTTCGAAGGCGAAGATGAAATTGGCGACGAAAAAATGGACTGCGACGGGCAATATGGCATATCTGCGCAGGCCGCGCGCGCGTTGGGAGGAAACGTGCGGCTGGGCTCTCGGTTGTTCGTCCTCCAAACAGCTTCACCTGCTAACTCGACCGACGGCCACTAAAAACAGTATAGGTACATTGATGGTCCAGGACACGTCGCCGGCCCTTACGCGCTTTGGCGTAGAGATTTTTGCACGATTCGTAACTCCCGGCTTGCTTCCTGTTGCTCACGCCAACACGATCGTGCTGCTTCTCACTGAGTTCCTCACGGATCCCGTGGACGACCTCTTCCTCAAGTACTCGGTATTATGACCACCCTGTAAATTTGAGAATCTAGCGTTTAACACACCCATCAGGCGCGCTTTTTGACCCCGGACTACTACGATGAAGTTATTGCTGAACGTAACGTGCTGCATATGTGCGGATATCCAACTTGCGACCAGAAGCCGACTGCGAAGGCGCTCGGTAAGGAAGTGTACCGAATAACGTATCCAGCAACGCCGTACTCTTCGACTCCATACCTGTCGAGTTTTTGCTCGAAGGTCCATTACCAAGCGTCCATGCTCTATCGTGCACAACTGTCGGAGGAAGCGGTATGGGCACGTGTAGATATTGCGTATCTCAGATGTGGTGATGCCAAATGGGAGCAGGACGTGAAGCTACTTCACGAGCGTATTGGGCATGATGATGTAAAGGAAGACCAGTCTCCATCTCAACTATTTGAGGATGACGTCCGCGCTGCTCTAGAAAGAATCTCGCTTCGTGATTCTCCACCCCAGTCTCCTGTGTCGAGCGAGGCCAGTCTAACCGCTAGTGACGACAGCTTCGACAGCAACGGCTTTGGCGACGATGACGGCAACGACAAAGATGGGGACGACGACGACGACAACAGCATCGGCGATGCCAAATCAGATGGGTCTGGACGACTAAGTAACAAAAGTGCCCGCGAATTGATTATGAAGAGAAAAGAGCTTAAAATTGCAGAAGCCAAGCTCGATCTGCGCATCACCGAACGCAAGGAACGCATTGCAGCTGCTGCCGTGCCACCGGCTCCGAACGGCGACGCATACGAGGGCTATGTGCCGGGTTCAGCTGCGAGCTTGCAACTTCCGCAGGGCTACCTCGATTGGAAGGCGCGTCGTGAGCGTGAGCGTCAGGAAGAGGAATGGTGATTTTCATGTTGTGCATTGGCGTCATAAGGGAGTTATTATTTGGATGATTTCTGTGACTTATATTATGACAAATATCAGAAACCAAATCTACATCAGTGGTCGAGCTTCTTAAGATCAACATTCGGGTCGATGTTAATAACCTATTCTGTGTCAGCTATACTCAGGTCGACAAAAGAAAGAACAAAAAGCCTTACCTTATCCGAGTTAAGAAGACGCAGCGGATCTAAGCTCAGTTTTATTTTTCTCATTAAATCAATCGTTTCCGCGCCGAGTTCCGTCTCAAGGTATGGTCGTTTAACGAGACCAACACCATGCTCTCCGGTGCATGTGCCCTCCATAGCGATAGCGCGCTCGACAAGTCTATGGACAAGTCCCTCTGCAACGTGCTTATTTTGATCGTTATACAGCACAAACGCATGGAAATTTCCATCTCCCACGTGTCCGACAATCGTTCCCGTGATGGCGCAATTGTCCATATCTTCCCTCGTTGCGGAAACGATCTCTGACAGTCGCGAAACGGGAACAGCGACGTCCGTAGTCCAGCACGTATAGTCCTCGCCGCCCATCGCAAGCGTGGACCACAGGGCTTCCTTGCGGGCTTCCCACAATTCTTCAGACTCGGTAGCGTTCTTTGCAAACTCAAAGCTCACTCCGCCATTATTCCGCGTAATATCTTTCGTTTGCTTTATCTGTTCTTTCACACCCGATTGGGTGCCTCCAAACTTGAAGAATAAGGTGGGCTCCTCGCGCCACGTCCGTGTGGTCTGTCCTGCAGCGTTCACACACGCCATCATTTCCTTATCCAACAATTCCACTGCCGCAACAGGTACGCCAGCCTTGACTAAATCCTGAACTGCACGTGTCGCATCCCTGACCGTCGGGAATGTCGCGACAGCAACATTCACGTGCTGTGGCAATACGGCGAGTTTCAGCGTCGCCTCTGTTACAAGGCCCAGCGTGCCCTCGCTGCCAATAAACAAATTAGTGAGGTTGTAGCCCGCAGACGACTTGCGTGGCCGCTGCCGTGTCTTTACAATAGAGCCATCGGCGAGCACGACAGTAAGAGAAAGTACCCACTCGCGCATCGTGCCGTAGCGAGCAGCGTTTGTGCCGGAGCAGCCCGTGCCGATCATGCCTCCGATCTCGGCGCCAGGACCGGGATCAGGAGGGAAAAAGAGTCCATGAGGTTTGAGATACTCATTGAGATCCTCCCATCGCACTGCCGGCTGCACGACGATGTCCAAATCATCCTCGTGGAGTTTGATGATGTTTCCCATCCGCGCAAAGTCTATGGTGATGCCATTGCGAGTCTGGATGAAATGGCCCTCCAATGAAGTGCCGCCGGAAAACGGCACAATCGGCACGCGGTACTTATGGCAGATCTTCATGACCGCAGCAACATCTTCTGTCGATGATGGGTACACAATCAAGTTTGGTCTCTGGCCTGGATCAGCGTGATGTGATATCCACGCCGAGTCTGCGTGCCGCAGAATGTCGTCCTCGGTCGCCGACACCGTGTCTTGACCATTGCTATCCTTGGAGCCCAGCACTGCCCTGATCTCGGCAATCGCACGAACAGTGCTGGCAGCATCGGCATATTCGGGAGGCAAAATCCGGCAGAGCGGCGTGGTGCTACTCGTAAACAGGTCTTTGTCCGACAGCACCTGCACCGCTCGCTGAGTGAGATCCCAATTCAGGACCTGGCTAACGCCAGTGCCAACTGCCGCGGAGCCTGTGATAACTATATCGATGAGTATCGTATTCCATGAAAAATAAAAAAAATAAGGCACAGTCACATACTGAGTAAAACGCGGAGTGCCTGTCGCCGCTTGTATGCGTTGATCGCGGCGGGGGACGGTCTCGAGGTCGTCGACGATGAAGCTAAGCGACGCCCCGAAAATTGGCCAGCGGTCGCAATAAAACTGGCCGGGCCCCTCGGCGTTGCTGTCCGAACAGTGCGTCCAATGCATGCGAACATCTTTGCGATCGGGGAGCAAACTTACTAAATCTTAAGCCAGTTCGTCGTTGACTCGAAGAAGCTCTGCAGCTGCGAGTCCAAATTTATGCACGCCAGCGGACCGTTTACGGCGCATCGCTGCGATGATCGCATCCACGAAACTGCATTTACGCAGCATCTCATATATCTATTTTGCTTATGCATCTATTTACAAAAAAACTCCAAAATTCGATATGTGACCATGTGCTATTTACTGGTTCTCACTCAGGATGTCGACGACAGTGATGTCATCCTCTATCTCCAACTTGGACCATCCTTGCACTTTGCCGTCTGCGACGAGATACCCCTTCGACAGCACCATGTCCGGCTTTGATGACTTTTTCTCCCGTGACTGTGTGCGCATGAGTCCCTCAAGCTTGCCTTCTGTCACCTCGAACGACTTTATGCCCTGCCTGCGCAGAAACTCCGTGCAGCCCTCCACATTCATACACATTACCGCCGCCTGTGTGGAAAACGTGCAATCTGGCAACTTAAACGCCATTCGCGTGATTGCAGGGAAGAGCAATGCAAAATCGCTCTGTGAATGGTGCACTGAGGGTTTGGTGAGGAATAATGAGTGCTCGACTGGCGTCTTGGGCTGTTCCTCCGTGGGGACGCATGAATTCGACAAAAGTTGGTAGACAAGCGACATGTTTGAATGCCACGCATAGAAACTCTCCGACATTATCGCAATTGACGGCACAGAAAGTGGGATCGCCATGCTTTCATATATAGGGATACACCACGGATCAAGCAGTAGCAGCGCCGGCGATTGCTGCGGACGAAGAAAATCGTCCATTCGATCTAAACTCTCCATAGGATAACTCTCAGGCTTTTGCTCCATTCCTGTGGCGTTCGAGGAAGGCGGTGCCGTTTCATGCTGGTGTAGAAGTTCAAGGAAATGATGAACTCCCTTAACGGCTGCGACCGCTGTTGCAGCACCGAAGCTGTGGCCGGCGTATATTACACGATCGACCCGCGTGTCAACTAAAGACCAATCGAACTCAACCTCCCCTGACAGAATGATCTTGTTTTCTAAGAGAACTTTCACAGTCGATATCATCTCGCGCACGCGCTGCACAAGCTGATAAGTACGCATCTGCCGAGCCTTCTCGCTAACCTCCATCATGCGCTTATATGGTACCTCCTTGCGCCGGGGCTCTTCCCCTGCTTTGGTTGCCACTGAAAAGTCTCGGACGTGAGACAACGGCGCAGAGTGTTCGCGGTGCTCGACGGCCACAACGATGTGCCCGTGAGATGCAAGCGAGCCGCAAAACTGCGAGTACGCATTGCGCGTACCGCCGAGACCGTGGGAAAATATGACAACCGGCCATTTGCAGTCCACTTCTGGCGGTGATAGTAGTGGAATGTTTTCCCATGCAGGAATGAGGGCGTCCGTTACATACGGTATTCGAGAGATCAAAGACGCAAGCACAGATCTGTATCCAAGAAAGGTGACATAATCTAGTAATGCACACAGGGACAGAGAGTCAGTTGTCTGCACAAGTTTCAGCTATGTAAAACGTAAAGCGTCTCACTTTTCAAATACGTCCGGCGGTCATTCGGGAACCAGTAGGGATGCGTCCCGGCAGCCGAAGATGATGGAGTCGAGGAGGAAGAAGAAGAATAAGAAGAAGACGATGATGAATGGGGTGCAACTCCGGGATAGAAAACACGGAAAAGAAGAGTTTCCACAGAGGAGTCAATTTCGGGGAAAGATTTTGGCCACGGGGACGGTACTTCAACATCAACGGTGCCGACGGCAAACGGACCGGGATACGGCGGAAGATGAGGCGTGAGCAGGCCCATTCGTGAGAGCACCCGATGGAAGAGTATGCGATATATGTTTATGAATTACTATAAAGGCTATGGGATGGGAATAAGTGCAAGTGAGCAACGCCCAGAAAAGCTGGTCTTAAGGTAACTCTGTCGCGTGACGGGGCAAGCCGACCGCTAAACTTTTGATTCCCATCGTTCATATGATACATCATCTCTACGGGCAAAATATCTACATCACCATGGAAATATAGTACTCAGCACCCATCACGCCCTCCGCATTCCGCACGAAGCGGCCCTTGCCAATCAAGTACTTGTTGTTCACCCATCCCTCTTTCACAGCATCCGTCTCAATTTCAGGCTTGATGAAGAATTCGGTCTCACCAAATTCCATGGTGGAACCGGTGCCTGCAAACACTGCATTCATCGCCGGTGTTGGCTTCGTGTATCCCGTGTAGTGAATGTACACTCCGTGGCCATCCTCGGTCTCAGCTCGAAGACGAACATCCAGAGTCAAAACGTTGTCCGGTGAAAGAAATAGCCAGTTCGTGCCGGACTTTATCTTGATGTTGAACGGGTACGCTTCATCGGTCGAGTCACAGTAGCCTTCGTGAATCTGCACAAATACTATTTCATTTCCGTTCACGTTAATACAATTAAAACCAGAATAAGACCTTTACGACTTCTTGAAAAGGGAAGCATACTCCGCTTGCCGGGTCGGCCGTCTTGGAAAGTGCTGACGACTTCACTGTTCTCGGCATTTATATACAGATGAAAGACGGGTTTGAAAATTGGATAGGATGCCATTGCAAATTAGGTAAATGCAGAAGAGAAATTGGCAGTTAGAGCGCAATTGACCGTGGTAGAGGATAAAAGGTGACCGCAGAAGTTCGGTAGTGTAGTGGTGGCTCCTTTATCCTTCCTTATCTTGCCGACCTCGGACTTCCTCTGGTTCCAGGCAAATGTGATTCGCGAGTGTGATCCATTCATAATAATTTCGGGCAACTCACATCTCTAAACTCTCTTCGTGCGGCGCGCTTGGGACTTTGACCAAAATTTTTTTTTGATTTTCTTTTTCCAGTCGATGAGCTGAGAACACGATCTTCCACAAAAATCAGCAATGACAGACGACGAAAATACTTCGTCGAAGTCCCATAGAAACGGGTATCTGCCGAAAAGGACAAAATGGCGATTATCGTCTCCGCAAGGCGGGTCGCCAGTACCCATCGCGCCACTCTTCACGTCTGACAAAAAGTTTCTCATTATCTTGCTCTCCCTCGAACTGCGTGTTTACTCCATCGCGACCCGGCAATGTGTCGCACGTGTTCCGCTGGACGAGGCTTACTTTGCCGTGGATATGTCTATTATCGGAGACGATAACGAGAATCAGCACTCATCCTCTCGAGTTTGCTTGGCGAAGCGGAATGGTGTTCTTGTCATAGTTGACTGGACTCGGGGAAGCAAGTATGAGATCAAACTCAAGAACATTGCGCGGGTACACCGGATTGTCCGTATTCAAAATAGCTGTGCTGTTCTTGCAGTCTCAGATGGCATTCGCGATAGAGGTATGGCTCTTGTTACTATTTCGAGTTCACATCACATTGGAAGATGCTAATTGCTCTTCTTTATGCCCTTCAGATATCTCATTCATCTCCGTTGACGTTGACAGTTCAAGCAAGCAGATAGTTGAAAACTTGATGAAGTGTCAAAATGTGAATCTTCTTGCATTTTCGCATTCCAAATCACATTTTATTGTCCGTTGCGCTGTCGCTGCACATGCGAAGAAGCACGGCCCGGCAGTTTGCGAAACGCTGATTATCGGTCGTTTCGACGACAATGGAATATCTTCCTCTGCTGTGATTGAAAGATCTCGTGTCTCATCCACAATCGCCGTCTCCGATGGTGGTGTTGTCGCCGTGGGATCCATGACTGGCGTCATCGATCTGTACTATCCGCAACAGTCAGATTCTGCAGACGCTTCGTCAAGGATTCTTAATTACCGTCAATCCAAATCACATTTGGTCCGCACTTTAAAGTGGCATCTGGACCCAGTTCGCGCTCTTGCATTTTCTCTCAACGGCGAATATTTACTATCGGGCGGTAACGAAAAAGTCTTGCTATTCTGGCAGCTGGATACCGGCAACGTGCAATTTCTTCCTCGTTTACCAGGTGCAATCACTAACATCGTTGTGGATGCAAGCTCGACTCGCTTTGCTCTTGCTGTCGGCGATGCCAACTACGATGATATCATTCTTCTTTCTGCGACGGACCTTGATGCACGGTTGCAAGTCTCCGGCGTGCGAGCCTCATACGCCGCCGTCCCACCGCTTTCATTGGCCGGGGCTGCGACCTCAAATGAATTGCCTCTTACGTCGGCCTCCTTGCGTCTACTCGACCTATCACAGGAAGCAAGATCTGCGCGACATTTTTACTCACGTTATCATGAATCCGGTGCAAAAATTCCTGTACCCAAGTACTCAGTATATCCTTCTGCTCTGCGTTCACAGCGAAGAATTCCTACTGAAGCCGCAAAGTCGTTTTGGTACCTTCCGGCAGAAACGGCGGCGCAGTTGCAGATCTTTGACGCTAGCAAAAGTGAGCAAGCTGGCATTCTTGCCGTTGCTCGTGCGCTACAGTCGGGCAAAGTGCTTTTTGAGCAATCTATTCCGGACCCAGAGATCTGTCATCTCATGCTGTCATCTCCAAGCTTACCTGAAAATTTGTCTTGGATGGCAACGGTGGATGAAACTCGTACACAACCGATTGACGGGTTGCTCTCTTCTTCTGACGTCCAAACAGAATTAAAATTTTGGGCGCCCAATCTCACTTTGGAAAACGGCAACCCTGAAAGCGTTTCATCGTGGACGCTGGTCACGCGAATCTCGAATCCTCATGGCAAAAACTTTAGCATTGCGGCAGTCGCTGCAGCACCATCGACGGCATATAGAGGACGTGCTTTGGTCACTGCTTGCAGAGCTGGCGGTTTGCGACTGTGGCGTCCACGTGGACAACACTCGGTGGCTGATGGTGCTAGGAAAGTCAGACAACTTGAATGGTCGACACGGCAGATAATGCCTCCGCCCATGACATCGTCACATGGACTGCGCAGTCATGCAATCGCGGAAAATGACCGCAATGAGATATCTTTAGCGTGGTCGAAAGATGGAAGCTTAATAGGCGTTTCTACCATAGACGGTGACGTTCTTCTCGTGTCTGCGCCAAGCAAGCATCGCCCGTTGTTTGAAATTGTCCGACGCATATCTGGAGTATTTGCAGGGGGTGGTTGTATACGTGCCCTCGACATCTCTGACAGGCTTATTACTAGCGTCTCGTCCATCGCTGGGCGTGTCACAGTTTATGACATTTTGCAGGACTCGGTCAAGTGGACCGCGCAGCTGACCTCCGCGTATGCGAACGCTGTTCACAAATCACATGTCGCGTTCGGCGAAGATGGCTTGTTTGCCGTTGCAGTTAACAGAATAAATTCTCTGACTGGCCCGGAGTCTTATGTCTCTATTTTTGATTCGCGGAGTCGAGTTTCTGATGTATCCGGTGCTACAGGAATTGTGCCGATTCGTGTTATTTTGCACTCGCGAGCGGTAGCCGCCGTCCATTTCGTCCCGGCCAGTGGTGGACTGCCACAAGGATTCACTTTTCTGGATACGGATCAGATGATCTATTCAATTACTTCGCCCGAACGAGTACTGCGTGCCACGGCCGTTACAGAGTCACAAAACGAATTACCAGTCATCGTGGACGGTACAGCGGATGAAAATCCCAGTCAAGAATATGCTGGAGTGACCGCCATACTAAACCGGCCTGATGGCAAATTCACAATATCCGACTCAACAGAATTTTCACCGCGAACTATAGACGACGCTACTTCAGCAGCTGCTCGCGCGAATGTCGTGTTGAATCCTGGCAATATTGCAGAATCGGTGTTTGTTGGACCTGAATATGCCGCCGGCGACTTTGAGGGCGTGTTTGATAGGCTCCTGGACCTTCTTGGTAAGTAAATAAAAGTTTTGTGAGTCTTTGTAGATGGCCAAATAAATGCGGTATTCAGGATATATATACCTTCTCGAGTTTGAAACACCTTTCTTGTAGATACAAAAGTCTAAACGGTCGTTCAGAACTTGAGAAGTTGCGGGGGCGACTATTGACGAGAGTCTCCGCTGTTCGGCTTCTAAATGGATCAGTCACCGGCTCCCGGCCACCCACCGTTCTCCTTCTAAATATTACAACTGTAGCTTTTTGCCTAACTTGCTTATTCTTCTCATTTTACCTAACGTGTGCCTGTATATCTCAAACCAGAAGTGAGTGCGTCTGTTTGACGAAGTGTAACGAGCCGGTAGAATTGTTACCCTACCTGGCATGTAACACTACGCCATACTTTCTCTTGAGGTTCACCCAGCAGCCCCCCTCTGTTTCGTTCATCTTTTTCGTTCATTTGCTATTTGATTCATAAAAACTTGCAAAAAAAGAAAGAGAGATTAAAAAGAAGAGCACCTGCGATTCCAGCGTGGTCTCCCACCGCAGTACTAAGTAGGCCCAAAGGAGCTTAGCTGATGTTGATCGGACGGGTAACTGCGAACTACCTTGGTATGGCCCTTCTTGACGTCTAACACGCAACTGGTCGCGAGATTCGGGTTTCTGGAGAGTCTAGTGTTCAAGGTATTCCCAGTATTGATTGTTATTGTTTCTAGAGTCAAATACAAAGTCTTTATATATCTCTGTGCCTTCTCAATAAGGCAGTATCTCGCGCAACATTAAAACTAACCAAGTATGGCTATTGTAAATCTGACTATCCCCTAA
>JAKTPS010000113.1:0-44007 GCA_030556275.1 Lipomyces sp. NRRL Y-27488 | reverse complement strand
TTCCGATCTGCTGGGCCTCTCTCCTCGCCTTCCACCACCTCGTCCGTCCCCGTCCAGCCCTTCCCCAGGAGGCTCTCGCGGGCCGCTGTCCGTTGTTCGCGTCTCTGCCGCGTCCCGCCCGACCGCCCGACCGCCCCACCCACCACCACCCACCACCACCCACCACCCTCCAGCCATGCGCTTCCTCAACGTCTACACCATCTCCGCCTTCGCCGCCCTCGGCGGCGCCCTCTTCGGCCTCGACATCTCGTCCATGTCGGGCATGCTCGGCACGGACCAGTACAAGGACTACTTCGGCAACCCGCTCGGCACCCGCCAGGGCGGCATCACCTCCGCCATGGCCGCCGGCTCGCTCGTCGGCGCGCTCTCGTCCTCCTTCCTCGGCGACCGCTTCTCCCGCAAGGTCTCCATCCAGTTCGGCGCCGTGCTCTGGATCATCGGCGCCGCCCTTCAGGCCTCCGCCACCGGCGTGCCCATGCTCGTCTGCGGCCGCATCGTCGCCGGCCTCTGCGTCGGCATCACCTCGTCCCTCGTGCCCGTCTACCAGTCCGAGATCGCCCCCCGCAAGTTCCGCGGCCGCGTCGTCGCCTTCCAGCAGTTCGCCATCACCTGGGGCATCCTCATCCAGTACTTTGTCCAGTACGGCTTCTCCTACGTCGACTCCCAGCTCTCCTTCCGCGGGCCCTGGGCCCTCCAGGCCATCCCCGCCATCATCCTCTTCGTCGGCCTCTTCTTCTTCCCCCGCTCGCCCCGCTGGCTCGCCAGCAAGGACCGCTGGGAGGAGACCCTCCGCGTGCTCGCCTTCCTCCGCACCCCAAACAACGACATCAACGACCCGCTCGTCCTCGCCGAGTACAAGGAGATCGAGGACCAGATCCGCTTCGAGCGCGAGGAGGAGTCCAACTCCCTCGCCGAGCTCTTCGGCCGCCGCATGCGCAAGCGCACCCTCCTCGCCATGGCCATCCAGATGTGGTCCCAGCTCTGCGGCATCAACGCCATGATGTACTACATCATCTACCTCCTCGAGTCCGCCGGCGTCTCCAACGCCCTCCTCGCGTCCTCGATCCAGTACATCATCAACATGCTCCTCACCATCCCCGCCATCCTCTGGTCCGACAAGTGGGGCCGCCGCCCGACCCTCCTCCTCGGCGCCCTCTCCATGGGCTTCTGGATGTGCCTCATCGCCGGCGTCCTCGCCCGCTACGGCTCCCCGAACCCGGTCCCGAACCAGTCCTACACCTGGGTCATCCTCGACAACCAGCCCGCCAGCCGCCTCGTCCAGGCCTCCGCCTACCTCGCCGTGGCCTCCTTTGCCATCTCCTGGGGGCCCATCTCCTGGATATACCCCCCCGAGATCATGCCCCTGCGCGTGCGCGCCAAGGCCGTCTCCCTCGCCACCGCCGTCAACTGGGCCGCCAACTTCGCCCTCGGCCTCGCCGTCCCACCTTTGCTCCGCGGCATCCAGTGGCGCCTCTTCTTCATCTTTGGCTCCTTCAACGTCGCCGCGTTCATCCACGTCTGGCTCCTCGCGCCCGAAACAAAGCAGCGCACGCTCGAGGAGATGGACGAGATCTTCCAGCACGGCGAGCCGCTCTGGAAGTCCTTCCGCGGCGTCCGCGGCTTCTCGTCCCTCGACCACCTCGCAAAGGCCATCGAGATCGGCACCGTCAAGGTCAACCGGTCCGTGCAGGTCGAGATGTGCGACGACTACGACAGAAATGTCTCTTTTCGATAATTTTTTTTTTATCTGGTTTGGCTCTTGTTTTTGTATAGTGCTCTTTTGTAATGTTTTGTTTTGAAGGCGTCTAGGGTACCTGTAAATGTAACATCGGGCTTGGTTTTTTTTTTTGTTTATTACTTGTCAATCTATATCATAGATTTTAATGCTACCGGAAATATTTCCCATACACCCGCCATATTCTCTCGACCGTGCATCGCTGCCGCGCAATGCCGATCTTGAGGTCCTCGAGATCGCCGAGATCGCGCGTCCAGTCGTCCCGGAGCTGCCGCGGGATGATGGCCAGGCTGTTGCGCAGGACATGCACCTCGCACAGCAGCAGCCCGTGGGCCGTGTACGGCAGCCACTCGCCGCCGTCGCGCGCGCCGCCGAGCCCGCCGCCCCGTCCGGCGGCCGCGTCCGCCGGCTCGCGCAGGTGGCCGCCGCCGATGCCGCCGCGCGGGACCGTCAGCATGCGCTCGACGTTGCCGAGCGTGCGCACGACGCGGTCGCGGACCTCGCCCTTGCTGCGCAGGCCCTTGCCCGAGTACACGCGCGCGGCCCACTTTGCGGTCGCCCACACGATCACGGAGCTCGGCAGCGCCGCGACGGTGCCGAAGACGAGCTCCTGCGACTTGAGCAGGCGGTCGATGCCCGTGATGGCGAGCTCGACGTCGACCTTGGTCTTCTGGACCTGGATCAGCAGCGTGCGCACGAGCTCGCCCGTGAGCGCGTTCTTGAGCGGCGACTTGAGCTCGCGCTCGTACACCTTGAGCACGACGGACAGGTCGCCCTCGCGCACGCCCGTCCTGATCTGCTCGACCTCGGCCGCCGAGAGCGCGGCCGACGCCGCGGACGACACCGCGGACGAGGAGGACGCCGTGGCCGACGGAAACCCGGACCCATACGCGGTCGTGTCGACGGCAAAGTCCACGACCATGCGCTCGAGCGACTCCATGTCGGCCTCGAGGCTCTTGCTCGCGACGATGGCGACCTGCGCGCCGTCGTCGTGCCGGATCGTCTGCAGGATGTTCCACACGGGCTCGACGACCCAGTTGCGCCAGAACCCGACCGCGGTCTCGACGCCGTCGGCGCACCACCGCGCGATGCTCGCCCTCCGGTTGAACAGCACCCGCAGCGCCGTGCCGCCGCACGTCGCCGCCAGCACGCCGGCGGGCCAGTACCGCACGAGCGCGCTCGGCCTGCCGGCCCGCGCGGCCGCGTGCGCGACGGCCGCGGTGTGGTTCGGCAGCAGCGTCGACGACATGCGCAGGATCGTCTCGGCGAGAAGGTACGGCGGGTGGCGCGTCTTGTGCGTGTCTGTCGCCGCAAACACCTTCCGCTCGAACGCGTCGACGCTGTCTTCCGTGTCGTCCTCGTCTTCGTCGTCGTCATCGTCGTCGTCATTGCCGAGAATGCTAATAATAATCGAGTGCATGAGATCGATCCCGCGCTCGATGCCGCGCCGCCAGTCCGACCCGCGGTCCAGCGATATGCCCTCGCCGACCAGCACGCCGAGCGCGGCCGCCTGCACGTCCCGCAGCTCCCTCAGTCGCTGCTGCTTGGCCTGGACCTCCTTGTACTTTGACGACAGCGGCGAGAACGCGAGCTGGACGAGCGAGGACACGGCCGACGTAGACGACGACGGCGACGGCGACGAGGACGAGGATGACATGCGGCGAGGTGATATTGTTGCGATCCGCGACAGCACCGACAGTCTCCGCACGAGCGTCCTTCTGCGCGAGAACGCCGCGCGCAGGCTGCGGACCCACGCCGACAGCGACGGCCGCGCGGACTGCTGCACGCGCACGCGCGCGTCCGCGTAGACCTCCCGCGCGGCCCGCGCAAACACGGCCGGCGCGGTCTGCACGGCGTAGACGAGCAGGCCGAGCGGGTCGGTCTGGACGGCCTCCCAGTAGAAGATGTCGTCCGCGAGCGGCAGGGTCTGGCTCAGCAGCGCGTCGAGCACGTGGCCGTACAGGACGACCGTCGCGGCCGACACGACGAACCACTCGAGCTGCTTGGCGCCGTCCACGGGCGACTCCTCGTACGCCTCCCAGATATCCTCGTCCGACGACGGCGACGACGGCGCCGATGACGCCGAGAACTGGGCCTTGACCCCGCCGGCCGCCGGCCGCACCGCGCGAGCGTAGGCCGCGTCGGGCGAGATGTCGAGATACGTGCGCAGCTGCGTCTGCAGGAACGCCAGCGACGGCACGCTCGCGCCGGGCCGGATCAGCAGGCTGTTGAGGATCGCGAGCAGCGGCTCGAGGGTCGACGCCGGCGGCGTGGGCGGCGGTTCGAGCGTGCCTGATCCGCTGAGCGCGTCGGCGCCCGCGATCGGCAGGCCCAGCCGGGGCGCGAGCAGCCGCGGCAGCGTGGCCGACGCGAGCAGTTCGAGGTTCGCCGACAGAAGGTGGACGCGGTCGTCGACTATCGTACTCATCCCTCGTAGTTGTGGTTGTCAGTCGGCTGCTGGTGCTCCTGTTCGTTGGTCGCTCGACCCTATCGCGTCCCGTCATTGAAATTGTATTACACTCCCCGACTATTCCGCATCCGGTTTAGAGTGAAGTCTAAATCTGCTGTTTTCAGCACAAACAAGGTTTACACTCTAAACTCACACGAGGGCCCTATGTAAATTTCTTTCCGTCTCGACATATTCTCGGTTCATATCCTGATTGACGGCATTCCACCAGCTTAGCAAGAGCTGTTACGGGACAACATATCAAGTGCGTCTGCCTTATTTGACGAGGCTCAATTATTTCGTGAGCCAACTAATTCGACGCCAGCTAACATTACCCCTTCTCACAGTGCACTCGTGCCTTGCGCGCCCGTTCGAAGCGACCACCTCAGTTGTTGTTGTACATGCCACCACGCCATCATAGCCCCGTCTCTCTCTTGTCCCGCCCCCGGCCCGCGTTTTCTTTGGCCCCGCCCGGCATCCGACAATGCGTCCGGCGCTGACCTGCAGACTGATCCGCCAATGGAGCAGGGCGGCTCTGCTCGCGCCTGGCGCATTGGTCACGTCGAGTCCGCCGTGCCCGGCGCAGCCCTGGGCGCCGGCGCGGGCCCGCCGGCGCGGCGACGCGTGCTGTGTGTGTGCTCATCCGCAGCAGCAGCAGCAGAGGCGAGGTATGGTCAATTCCAAGAGAGATTGGAGTGACCTCGACGCATTCTCGTTCGACCGCTCGCGCGACCGGGAGCAACAGAATCAAAAACACCGCTCAGCGCCCAACCACAGGCCGCGGTCACACAAGGCGGCGGCGCCTTCCTTGTCGAGCTTTCTTGGATCACGAAACTTCGAGCTCTTGCCGCTTGACAGTGGCGGCCGCGAGGGCAAGTCCGAGAGTGACGACCGCTGGACGTCGCCTGCGAAGCCATACAAGCCGCCGAACGAGAGGAAGGAGGTTGGCATTCGGGCTGCAAAGTATCTAGACAAGAAGGTTAAGAACATACGGCTGGCGCATAATTTCACGTGGACGTCGCTGGAGGACGGCGTGTTTCAGCCAAACCAGTCGCTCAACTCGCCGTTCCGGCATCAGATCGGCAAGCAGGCCCTCGCCGCCGACGACGACCTCGACGAATTCGACCGGCGGCCCGGCCACAACGGCGGCGGCCATGCCCGGGACGAGCGCTTCCGGAGATGGGCGCCGCCGCCGGACTTTGTCCACGGCAACCTGCCGCTCTCGTTCTTCGTCGAAAACATCCTGCACGAGCTCGCGCGCCAGCCCGGCCGGGTCGACCCGAAAGCCGTCGCCGCGCGGCTGCTGCCGATCGCGGTCCGCGCGCGCGACAACGCGTCGTCGTACAACCTGTTTGCGGAGCTGTACGACCGCAAGCTCGACCGCGAGGCCGTCGAGCTGCTCCGGCGCTTCTGCGGCGCGTTCACGTTCGCCGGCGTGCCCGCCGTCGCGTTCGAGGGCTTCGCGGCGCTGTTTGAGCGCCTGTCGGCCGCCGAGCTCGCGCTGCTCGTGAACGACATCCGCGGGCCGACCCAGCTGGCGGGCGTCTGCCGGATGCTGAGCCCGGCCGACCACAAGCACGAGTGGGACCCGATCGCGTGGCTGATGGAGCAGGTCATGGCCGCGTCCGACGCGAACGAGACCGGCGCGCGGTCGATGCTGGTGTTTGTGCTCGTGCACCTCGCGCTCGCGTGCGAGCTCGAGTTCATCGCCGCGGCCATGCTGGTCAAGTTCGTCCGCTTCTTTGCCTCGCGCGAGACGGCGGCGCAGACAGACGACGAAAATGCGACGACGCCCGCGCCGAAATTTGCTCCGGCGGCATTGATCAACTTCACGGTCGACAAGCTGCTCAAGTCGATGGAACGGGACCGGTCGATGGAGCGGCTGCAGGGCGTCGCGGCGCTCTGGGTCGAGTTGTCCAAGACGGGCGGCAGGTTCACGGACCTGCAGAATCTCAAGTTCATGCAGTACGCCATCGAGCTCACCGAGACGTCGCCCGAGTCGGCAATGTATCTGCGTGGCCCCGCCGACATCATGCAGGTTATTTTGAAGCCGGAGGCGTCGACAATGGCGGCGGGCTTCCCGCAGAGGCTCGTGCCGACGACCTTGGACGGGGCCGCCCATCAGAAACACAACGCCCAGTCGCAGGTCACGATCCCGGTCTCCATCTACGTCGAGATCGTCCGGCGCCACCTCGACGCCGGCGACGTCCTCGGCGCGCTGCGCAGCCTCAACGTCATGCTCGAGAGCCGGGCCGGCCTCGCGATCGAGTCCGCGCCGCCGCAGCTCCTCGCCGACGTGCTCCACGGGCTCGCCAAGCGGCGGTACTACGTCCAGGCCAAGCAGCTCCTCGCGCGCTTCAGCCGCGCGCTGCTGACCCACTCCTGCGTGCTCGAGGCCGCGCTCAACTTCGCCGCGCGCACGCGCAACATGCCGTTGGTCGGCCAGCTGTTGAAGGTCGTGCGGCCGCCGTACGAGCGCGGCATGCTCCGCCAGCTGCTGTTCATCAGCATCATGACCGGCGACACCCGCGGCAAGCAAGCCGTCCTGGACCTGATCTCGCCGCAGGACGAGGACGACGGCGACGCCGCCGCCGCCGCGGGTCAGCAGCGCCCGGCGCTGCAGCCGGAGGAGCTCGCGATGCTGGTCCAGGAGGTCTACAACGACCTCGGCTTCGAGGACGCGCTCGACATGGTCCCGTCCGCGGAGGGCGCCGCACGCGAGGCGGCGTGGAACCTGATGCTCAACAAGGCGCTCAAGGAAGGCCGCTACGACCGCGTGAACGAGGGCCTGCGGCACGCCAAGCGCGACGACATCTACACGGCCGGCATCGTCACGTACATCGCGAAGCAGTTCGGCGCCGCGGCCGCGCGGCAGGCCGTCCAGGCGCGGCTGGCCGAGCTCGACGCGGCGACGGCTTCCGCGCGGCGGGCCAAGCGCCAGGCGGACGAGTCCACGCAGGAGTTCCGCAAGCGCAAGCTCGAGCTCCGGCACGTCGGCCGGTCGCTGGCGGACCAGCGCGAGGGCGGCCGGCTCGAGCGCGCGGACGCGCCGCCGTCGAACGTGAAGCCGGGCCTGTTTCGGGACGCGTGGGCGCGGATCTCGACCTACGCGAACGGCAAGCTCCGGCCGCGCAGGCCGCGGCGCAACCTGCCGGCCCGGCCGAAGAAAGGCGACGGCGGTGGCGACGAACGGCTCATCACGGCCCGGTCGTTCGACATGTCGGTGCTCGACAACACGAGCCCCAGCCTCCTCGCCGTCGAGCACATCGGCCGCTTCGCGATCTACGAGCGCGACCAGCGCACGTTCAACTGGGCCGTCTCGACGCTCGAGAAGATGGGCATGCACCCGTCCGACATCGAAACCATATTCGAGAACGACGTGCAGACCTACCTGCACGCCGCCGCGGCAGCAGCCGCCGCCGCCAAGGCCAACGGCAAGGCGGCCGTGGAGAGCGAGTTTCCCTGGACACAAGAGAAGCCGTTCGAAGAGAGCCGGCATGGTCGCGTCGATTCCCAAACGGGGAGCCCGCAGGATCAGGAAGCTAGCTCCGCGAATGTCGAGGACGGCGACGGTGTCGAGGGAAGCGATGAAGTGGATTCCGGCAACGACAGTCCACAAGCACTGGGCAGTAGCTCCGCTTCTGTTGAGAACGACGACCACGTCGACGACAGCGGCGGAGTGGCTTCCGAACCGCAGGATCACGACAATGGCTCCACGAATGTCGAGGACGCCTTCGATGGCCCCGACAGTGAAGGAGGATATTCCGGCAACATACTGGCTTCGGGCACTATCTCCGCGAATGTTGTGGACAGGGACAATGTCGATGACAGCCATGGAATAGAGTCCGGCAGCGACAAACCGCAGGCTCATGACAACAGCTCCGCTGTCGAAGACTCATACAATGTCGACGACAGCAACACTATGGAGGCCGGCAACGACAAACCCCAGGCTCAGGCTCAAGACAATAGCTCCACAATTGTCGAGGACAAAGACCAAGCCGACGACAGCGACGGAGTAGAGTCCGGCAACGACAAACCACAGGCTCAGGCTCAAGACAATAGCTCCGCGACCGTCGAGGACAATGACCATGCCGACGACAGCGACGGAGTAGAGTCCGGCAACGACAAACCACAGGCTCAGGCTCAAGACAATAGCTCCCCGACTGCCGAGGACAATGACCAAGCCGACGTCAGTGACAGAGTAGAGTCCGGCAACGACAACAACAGTCCCGACGTCGATGATGTCAACAACGACATCAAGAAGAACAGCCAACCGCCAGCCAACACAGACGCATGAAAATGCTATTTTTTTTCTCCTTCTTTTCTCTTGTACAAATTACTTCATGTGTTTATAGTCTTCCTTCTATTCCTGCTAACCGTAGAGCATTGGGGGTCTCCTTGTATATTTTCCGTATCTGCATTCGTATGTCTTGGTTGTATATATAATTGTTTCGTTCTACTTCGCACCAGTGAAGATGGTGGCTTATGTCCAGCATCGCCTATATAAAGGGTGCATAGTTGAGGTAGATTTTGTCATTTTGGATGCCAATGGCAATTTCTCTAATTTCCTGTAAATAAATTATGTAGCTCCATAATACAAATCAATAATCCATACTTGTAAAAGAAAATTCCAAAAAGGTGTATTGTGTTTCCTGATATAACGCCTCATGAAATTATAATATAACAAACTCATTTTTATCCTACTTTAACAGTCCCTATATTTACTCGCCATCACACGCGGCAACGCCGGTATTACAAAGCGCGCCATGTCAACTTGATCTGGACCGGCAACTCCAACTTGTCGATCCACTGGCCGCCCCAGATGCCTTCCTTGGCCCATCCGTAAGGACGCTGGAACGCGCCGAAGGTCGAGACGCCGTCGAACTCGAGCTCGCCGGCAGCGGAGACGGTGAAGTGGGTCGGGTTCTTGATGTCGTGGGCGCAGACGAGGCGGCCGCGCTCGGTGACGGCGCAGGGGCCGCGCGAGGTCGCGAGGGTGACGGCCGACGAGGCATCAACGGAAGTGCCGCGAACGGTCGCGCAGGTGCCGGAAGTGTACCACACGCCGCCGGAGATGAGGCATCCCTGGGTTCCGTCGTTAACGAGGACATAGCCGTTGCCAGTGAAGGGTCCGGTGGACGGCTCGGACGGCTGCTTGGGAGCGGGGGCGGGCTTCGCGACAGGGTTCTTCGGTGCCGGGGTGGGCCTGGGCTGATCGTCGCGGTAAACCTTGGGGAAGTACTTGATACCCGTGACAGGGCAAGAGCCCTTCATGCCATCCGGCTCAGCAAAGTGGTACTCGCCGTCCTGCGCGCGTCCCTTGACATTGAAATGGTACCAGACCTCGTTCAAAACGCCGTTGTGCGTGCAGCCAAGAGTGACGTCCTTGCCCTCCGAAAGCTCGGACTTGATGGCCTCAAGAATCTCGTCGCGGGAGTACTTGGCCTCCCACGAGGGCACGATGCCGGCGCTCTCGAGAGCAGAGAAGGTGTCGAGCGTGGAGTGCAAGTCAAGAGCGCGCGAGAAATATTCGACCATGGGAGCGGTGGAGTTGTTGTCCTCGGGACCGTAGCATTCGGGGTTCAGGGTCGAGATGCAAGTACCGTGCTTGTTCCACTCGTGGGTCCAGAGCTGATCGTCGCGACCTTGGTACGCCTTCCAGGACTCACGCATGGCGGACACGAGCTCGGTGGCCTCGACGGAGGAAGAAAGGAGAACGTCCTCGACAGAGTGAACGGCACGGTCCGCATCGCAGAACTGGTCGAACGAGCCGTCGCAGTGGTCGGGCCAGAGGCCGTGAAGGGTCCACTTGTCCTGCGGTCCGACGGCGGGGGCGAAGTCCCAGAACTGGGCGAGCAAAAGCTGGCCGCCAGGCGCGTTGGTGCAGCAGGTGTCGACCTTGCCGCTGCCGTTGGACAACTCCGGGGGAATGTGGCACGAGAGCGACGTGTCGACGTCAATGGGGCACGAATGGTACTTGGAAACGTGGTCGGCGAATCTGAGCTTGTTGGCCGACCAGTTGGAGTGCTTCGAGGGCGGCGCGCGGCCGTCGGAAGAGAAGAGAGGGCCAAAGAAAGCATGGAGAACAGAAGAGATCTTGCCAGTGTCGGGGTAGTACTTTGCGCTGTTGAAAGTGGTCATGAAGGCCACGACCACGGCACCGACGACGGCGATGGAGAGCACGAAGGTCACAATGCGGCGAACTCCGCTTGAGCGGCGGCGACGGGGGATGGGAGTGGAGGGGATGTGGTAGACGCCTTCGGACTCCTCGGAGAGCGCGACGTAGGGCGCCTTCTCGTCGTCGCGGTATGGCTTGTAGTATGCCGGCATGGTTGGCGGTTGGTGGATGCTGCTGCGTATGACTGAGATGCGATGCGGTGTGATAAGAGTCTATCTATACTCTAGCGTCGTGTATGAATGTGTACTTGATGCGAGAGAGCGAGTGCCAAAAAGAAGAAGCGAGAGCAGTATATATAGCGAGCGATCGTCGTCGTCAGAGCATGAGCAGCAAGAGAGCAAAGCCGTGCACTCTGGAGCAGGAGGCGAGGTCGGAGGAGGGCGCGGTAAACAAACCGCTCGGGGAAGGCCGCCGGGAACTGCGTGCCCGGCGGGCGTTTGCAAACTCCCAACCGCGAACAGCTCCCAACCAAACCCTACGGGCCCCTTGCCCTAGCCCCGATGGCGATCCCTGCGGCACCCGCGGACAATTCCGGTGTTTACTGCCTTCCGCTTTCTGTCGCACGCCTGGCTCCTGCGCCCTTGCCGGCCGTGCTGCGGTCCTCGGGATTCCGCCATGTCGAAAAACGTGACATTCCTGGGCCGGAGCAGCCCTGCCGCCCTTCTTGCATTGTCAAATACGTCAGCTCCGGCCAGACGTCTACGTCATGCCGGCGCCGACGGCGAGGGTCCCTGCAGCAAGCCAGCAGCTCATCGTCCCCGCTTGATTCCATAAGACATACATTATCCATTTCTCTCGCCTCGCCCTGACAACAAAAAAACAATCATGAAAACAACCGCAAGAAGTAGGTATAATACACAAGCTTGTGTCTATGTACAGTCAAACCCAAACAATAAAAAAAGATGCGGCGGTTGGAGACGTATCCAATGCACAGTCATACGCAATACAATTCGGCATACCAGCACAACGACGACCAAGAGAAAACGAAGAGGAAAAACTATATTTTCACGCACCACGCAACAAATGCAACGGTAACCCCGGCAACAATGCTCCAATAATACTCCAATTCGACCGTGAGCCACACCAGCAACGTGCCTACCGGCGGCGCCTGGAACATTATTGCCGAGTAGTCGTTCTGCAATATCGACAGATACAGGTACGTTCCAAGCAAAATGGCAAAGAGCACGAGTGTCATCTGCATGCCGGTACTTGGCCGCAGCGGGTGCAGGGTGGAATGCAGGACGAAGAGCATGGCCAGTGCAATTCCGGCCCGGCGTAGCAGCGGCCTCAGCACGACGGGCTGTGCGAACTGTCTGTGGACAAAGACATCGAGAATGGCGTAAACAAACGCAATGGGAATGATCACCGCCAAGTAGTCGAGGATCAAGAACGCGTATTCATCGCGCGACGATGGCGGCCGTAATGATGATGTGGTCTGTCGCTGCCGTGGTGACGGTTCGCTGGGCGGCTTCGTGTCTGCGTGAAACGACACACTCTTTGCCTTCCGGGGCGTGTCCGCCGCGTCTGCGGACGGAGACGGAGGCGTCTTGAGCGCAGGCTTGACGGCCGATGACATTGCTGCTGTGTCTGCGTGTGTTCGTGTGCCTGTCTAGAAGATGCTTGAATCAGGCCGTCGAAGCCACAATAAAGTGTGGGTTGGGGCTCGGTCTTATCTTATCCAGCAAGTGCAAAACACAGCACCAAAAATAAGGGAACATCGCAAGAACATGCCAAAGAAGCGGACAGCGAAGAACAGCAATAAGAAACGGACCTTGAGCAAAAGAAGCAAGAGCAATATGCGTGCCCTCGTGATCTTCATACTCGTGCTGATTGGGCTCATCATCACGGCAGTCATTTTCCGCCCCATGAATGAACGCGTCCTGAACGGCCACTTCGCCGGCAAGAAAATCGCGCTGCTCATCGCGCACCCGGACGACGAGGCCATGTTTTTCGGGCCAACGCTAGCTGCGCTTCGCTCACTGGCACTGACTCGTAGCGCTTCCGCTGTTGGAGAGTCCGGAGAGGACGGTACGAATGTGCGCATCATATGTCTCTCGACGGGCAACGCGGATGGGCTCGGTGCTACGCGTGCTGGCGAACTTGTGGAGTCCGCAGCGATCTTTGGACTCCCGCCCCAGAACGTCGTAGTTTTGGACGACGAACGTGTGCAGGACGCAATGGGTGTCGTGTGGCCCTTCGCTGCGATTTCTCAGCTCGTCGAGCCGTACATTAGCGACGTCGACGTCGTGATCACTTTCGACAGTAACGGCGTCTCCGGCCATGGCAACCACCGCTCGCTCTATGAGTATGCACGCGCATACCTTGAAGGCGGTGGCAGCGAAGGACGGGAGGTCTGGGTCCTCCGGTCGGTCAGTGTGCTTAGAAAGTATCTGTCATTTTTCGATGTTGGTTTCACGCATATTTTTAATCTGGCATTCGGCGAGAGGGGCAGGTCATTAGTTACTGTCAGTGGCGTGCGCGAGTATGCCATGGCAAGGGACGCCATGACGAAGGCACATCAGTCACAGATGCGGTGGTTTCGTTGGGGATGGATCTCATTGAGTAGATATATGGTCGTCAATGACCTTAGACTTTTGTAGTTTTTGTTTCTTTGGATTTTCGTTTTAGTACCGGGGGAATGCAGAGTCCACATGCTCCGTCCACCTGTCGAGTCCACCTCGCACGTCGAATGCGTTCACGCCGTATTTGTCTCGTAGCAGTCTCACCGCCGTCCGCGAGTCGTTGCCATACCGACAGATGACATACAGTTTGCGACTCCCCGACGACTCGACAAGAAGCGTGTCCAGTCTTGCGCGCACGTCCTCGTTGCCTTGGCTAAGCATTTCCGCAAGAGGGAAATTAACCGACTCCGGCAAAGAGCAAATCCCATACTGCGTAGCGTCGCGGACGTCCAGCAGAGTGTGGCACTTTTCGGTCTGCCCGCGGTCGCGTTCCAGGTCTTGGACTGATACTTGCCAGTCCGTGGACACCAATGTATCGTCGTCGCCGGCGCCGCAGAAAGTCGTGTAGTTGTACAAGCCCGTCACTATTGCTGTCCGCGAAATCACAGCATTCTCACCGCAAGTCAAGCATTCCCGTCGCTTTTTGCGGGTTCGGAATGGCCACCACTGTTTCGTGGCATTGTAGGCGGAGAAAAGGAGAGACGAGCTGGCTTGCGGTGGGGATGACGAGGTTATGATTTTGATTGCTTCGAGGGCCTGTAGTACTCCCGCGAGACCAACAACTGGTCCAAGTACGCCTGCATCGGAACATGCTGCAACAACTTTTGGAGGAGTAGGGAATATGCATCTGTAGCAGGGAGCGTCGTTGCCGCTATTGAGTACGAGCAGTTGCGCATCGGACCTCAGAGCAGATGCTGAAATGAGTGGGATCTTCAAAATACTTGAGATATCGCCAAGCAGATACCGGGACGCCGGAGCGTCGGTGCAGTCCAAGATCACGTCAAAGGGCTCCGACTCGGCGATCTCAAAGGCATTTGTCGGATTGAGACTCGTGGCGTGGGCAACATATCTCACCAGCGGATTTCGCATGCGCAGCTGTGTGACGGCAGCCACGACCTTAAACTCGCCGATACAATCGGTGGTATACAATGGCTGCCTGTGTAGGTTCGACAGACTCACGATGTCGGGATCCACGATGGAGAGCACGCCAACGCCGGCGCCGGCAAGGTAGGTGAGCGCCGGGCAGCCAAGGCCGCCGGCGCCGACAACGAGCACGCGTGCGTTTTGCAGCGCCAGCTGACCGCCCAGCCCAACCTCGGGGACGAGCATCTGCCGGCCATAGCGGATGTATGCGTCGAGGCTATTCATGAAACGGGAATGGCAAAATAAAAAAAAACTGATGGCGTTGCTGTGTCAACCGGAAATTATAGACTTGGGACGAAAGGGTCATCGCCCCCTGAGCTGAGATAAAACTATTTGACGAGGCGCCAAGGGGGTCTCCGGGGATCACCGTCGAAATTAACAATCAATGGCAAAATACCACGGCAGACAGCGGTTGCGAATAGCATTCCACCGTCTGCAGCTGCGTCCGCGCCTGGTCGCATTTTCAGCGGTAGTTGTTTCTGGGTTGCTGCTGCTCTACCTCGCGGTGTTTAATGGTCCCTCCTCGGCAGGCATTCGACGTAATCCTGTGCAGTTCCGCTTTTCTTCGCCGCCTTCTCCGTCGTTATTGCCGCCCCCGTCTTCTCCACTCTTAACTGATGATTCTCCAGCCGGCCGCGCTGCGCAGGTGCGTGACGAGTTTGCATGGGCATTTGGACGGTACAAAGAGGTCGCGTGGGGCAAGGACGAAGTGCGCCCTGTCAGCGGCGGGTTTCACAACTCGCGCAACGGCTTCGCCGCGACCATCATTGACTCTCTCACGACCTCACTCGTCATGAATCTTACACAGGAGGCCATCGTGTCTTTGGAATACGTTGAGCGGGAGCTTGATTTTGCCGCGCCCCATGACGCGGATATCGGTCTCGTTGACCCATTCGAGACTACGATCAGGTACCTCGGCGCACTCGTTTCTGCCGCAGACATCCTCGAGAGTAACGACGTTTTTGGGCCCGTACCACGGCAGGCGGAGTACCGGCAGGCGTGCATCGACAAGGCCAAACAGCTTGCCATGAAGCTTGCGCCGGCCTACGCGTCGCCGCTTGGGCTGCCATGGCCGCGCGTGGATTTTGCAAAGCACGTAGGCGTGAACGAGGAGGATGGCAGCGGCTCGATACCACCGAATAATGTGGCACCAAAAGTCATGCCGGCGCGCGCGGGCTCGATGTGGCTGGAATACCATCGCTTGTCGCAGCAGACGCATGACAAAAGCTATCGCAAGACCGCAACGCGCGCGTGGGCGCCGCTGGTCTTCGCTGGAGCTAACAAAAAGAGCAAAAAGAAGGCTAAAGGCGTCCACGAGACGTTTCCGGGCCTTGCGGACTCGCCTATCGATGGATTCACCGGCGACTCACTTGGGCACCACGTCGGGCTTGGTCCTGGGTTCGACTCGTACTATGAGTACCTCATCAAGGCTGCCATTCTCTCGCCACGCGATGCGAACGCAGCGACATACGCTGCAAAATGGGCGCAGGCCATGACATCCGTTTTTCATTCACTCGCATTTAGAGGTCTCGCGCCCGCGGCGGCATATACGTCCGAGGGCGAGAGACGGGTGATTGGGCACATGTTCATTTCGCAGTATCTGGCAGGGACGTACATGAATGAGATGGGCCATCTGACATGCTACATTGCAGGCAATCTCATGCTCGGCGGCGCGTATCTTGCGCGTCCGGATTTGGTGACATTCGGACAGGACGTGCTCGACACCTGCCACGCGACGTACGCCACCTCTGGCACGGGCCTTGGCCCGGAGTCCTTCGTATGGGAGTCCCACCCGTTCTCGCACGCGCCAGAGGTATTTTTTGCCATCACCACCAGCGGCGAGCACGAGAAAGACCAACTCAAGCGCCTCGGCTTCTGGATATCCGACGCACGCTACTTCCTGCGTCCCGAAGTCATCGAGTCTTATTTCTACGGCTACAGGATCACGGGGGAGGAAAAGTATAGGGAATGGGCGTGGCAGGCGTTCTTGGCGTTGAAGAAACATGCAAAGGCCGAGTTCGGCTACGGCGAGATTCAGGACGTGTCGTTGCCGGACGCTGGAGGCAAGCCGATGGATCGATCGGAAAGCTACTTTCTGGCCGAGACGCTGAAATACTTGTATCTCATTTTTGACGATCCAGACCGCGTGAGTCTGGATCGATGGGTGTTTAGCACAGGTACTTTTATCTTTTGTTCTTTAGATGTTTTTATTGCGCAAGCTAACACACTTTATTCAGAGGCGCATCCTTTCCGGATAGAGTAACTCAGCAGGAACCTTGTAATGTTTTGTGTACATAAAGTATAATCCGCAAGTGCAAAGCAAGTCAACGAATATAGACTTGAAATTCTTTTTGTCGATTCACGCATCCTTAGGAAAGACGACTAGCGGGTCTACATTCAAGACCGAGAGCATCATCTCAATAGTAAACACCTCATCCTCATTTTCCTCAACTTGGACCGGTGGCCGCATGTCCACGACGTCGTAGTCGTACTCGTCCCGCAGCCTTTTCTTCGTCTCCTCATCCATACCTTCTACGTCGTTGTTATTGTTTTCATCGTCGTCATAGAACCCGCGCCTGCTGAACCGCTTCTTGAACTCAGCCGCGCCGCCCATCCTAGCGACGCGCACTTCCGCAACCTCGAACAGCTGCGTCGCGGCAGCCTGCGCCGCTGCGCGCCATCTGACCGCAAGCAGCACGAGGTGGTCGTCCTGGCATATCGCATCTGCCGATGACTTCGACGGGCGCACGACAGTGCACTCGTGCTTGCGTGCTTGCTCTGCCTGCTCGAGACGCGTCTTGAGACGGCGGATGGCAGACGTGAGTGCGACTTCTTGCTTCATGAGCGCCGTTGCGATCTCTGCATTCTCGTCCGCCGCTTGCGACGGTTCTGAGGCGCGTCAGTTTAGCTTACATGTAGAGAGCGCGGCAAACCTAAAACATGAAGTAAGAAAAAAAACAAACCGCTGAACACCCCACGAAACCGTGCTCGAGGCGACATCGTCATTCCTGCTGGACTCGACAACGGCATTGCGCGCATTTTTCTCCCCGCAGCCGACGGCACCGTTGACGGCGGCGTCATGAGCCCGACCACGACGGCGCCGTGGTCGCTCGCACGGAGCCGGGGCGTCATTGCGAGCGTCGAGGACGACGATCGCGCAGGCGACGAGGACAGGCGTGACGGCGACGTCGCGAAGTCGGTGGGGGTCGACCGTTTGAGCGGCGACTTGAAGGGACGCGCAAGAACCTGCGTACCGTGTGTAGGCTTAAAAGAGTGAGGCACATCCATTGCTTTTGTTTTGATTTTGCTGTTTTTGTTGTCCTTTTCAGTCTCTGTTTGACGTGACGACGGAGAGAGCCGAATCCTGAAATCAAAACGCGTCCAGTACGCGTCGATCACGTGCTTCACTCAAATTTTCTGTTCGTCCCGACGCGTTCCTCAGTGCAGGGCATAGCACGACAACATGCCACCGACGCTCTCGCTTACGCGGACGTATGCCCCCGAGTACGTTCTGACACTTGAATTTTTGTCCTCGTCCTCGTCGGCTGCAAGCGACGGCCAGCAGATCCTCGCGTCGCTCTCGGACCGGTCCTTGCGCGTGCTTGATGGGGAGACCCTGGCCGAGGTCGCCCGTCACGCGGACGCGCATGCTAAGCCCGTCACGGGCGTCGTCTGCACAGGGCCAGGCGAGGGATGTAGTGCGATTACTGCGGGGGAGGACGGCGTTGCGAAGGCTTGGGACTTCAGGATTCGGCCGTCGGGCGCTGTTGTTGCCGAGTTTGGCAAGCGTAAGTGCTGACAATGCTTTGATCCGGAAGGTCAACAATGAACCCCGTAGAGCTAATAAGCTAAACCGGACACAGAGCCTCGACTGCCATTTCTATCGCTTGCATACTCGCCATTGACATCTACCATCGCTGTCGGCACCGAACTGCAGCACCAGGACGCCGGCGTTCTGCTGTACGATCTGAGGTCGCCTTCCTCAACCTCCTCCACAAAGCACGCCCCGCTTCGCGACTACGCCGATTCACATTCAGACGACGTCACGGCGCTGTCATTTCATAGTCGCAGACGCCACGCGCTCCTCTCCGGCGCGACGGACGGGCTCATCACGCGATACGACACCACACATGCCGACGAAGACGACGCAGTGTGCCAGGTTGTCAATCATGGTGCGTCGATCAGACAGGTCGGGTTTCTCGACAACAACAACGACAAGAGTGACGAAGACCAGTTGGCGTTCTGGGGACTGTCGCACATGGAAACGCTCACGGTGTACGCGCCCACCGCAAAGGAGGAGTCTGACGCGGACGACGCGGGCGACAACGACAACGCAGCCGAGAACGAGTCCCAGACCAAGCAGGACTTTGGCGACGTGCGAGAAAAGTGGAGCTACGAATATGTCGTCGGTGTGGACATGCGCCACAAATACGTCGCGGTCGGATCCAATTCCGTGTCCCAGCTCGCGCTCTTGCCCTTTTCTTCCGAGTCGTCGACCTCGTCGGCAATGCCGCACCTGACCATCCCGACCGCCGACTCATCGCCGATTTTATTCCCGGGCGCACATGGCGACGAGGTCGTCCGTGCCGTTCTCATCAGCACAACGTCACAAGGCCGTGTATACACGGGCGGCGAAGATGGTGTCGTGAGACTTTGGACTTCGGCATCCACAACAGCACCTACGCCTACTCCTGCAACCACCGTGGATCAAGACAAAGAGTGGACGGACGTTTCCAATTCGCGCTCCAAACGGAAAAAGAAATCCAATAAGGAAAAGAGGTATACGCCATACTGACTGTATTCGACTAAATAATGCATTTGACGAATAAAAATTGGACTTGACCTATATTACAATGCACCACGTCCATCCCGAAGGCATATGCGTATTGACACACAATGTAGACCCCTAATTTTCAATACGACTTAGCTGTCCAGGCAAAATTTCACTCCTTACAAGCGACAAGGCCCTTGACGCATTAGTAATTGTTGACCGGCTTTTTGACCAAAGTTTTTGTTCGTGCATACTGGCCTATATGGTGATGTCCTGCTGGAGACTGCTGGACAATAGGGGTCCAGTTATTTGTGTTAATACGCCCATTATATTCAATAGTCCAATTTGGTTATATGGCTCGTGGCATCCTATTCGCACTGAATAGCAGCATTCGCTTTCTTGCTTATTGCGCTGTAAACTTGTACATGTAACTTGCTCGCTTCACCACATCTGATATTCCTCAATATACCTCATTAATCAATCCCATTAATCAATCTCATTAATACATTTCATTAATATTTCATTCCTCGTCTGGCGTACCGGCCACGCTTATATTGAGAGTTCTATACACCAATGTTAGCATTCATCAAGGGCATGAATTTCTCAACCCCACATGTTGGACTTACTGATCCTCCTAATGCGCGACGCGAGACTCGCCGTCGACGAGTTGTTGCTTCCCGTGGCGGCCTTCTGTTTTGCGGACGTCGACGCCGTCGTAGACGTGGACGCCACGGTCGACCGCGAGCCGGCCGTGCGCGACGAGCCGATGGTCATGGTCGACGTCTTGTGCTCGAGTTTGCGGATCGAGTTCGACCGGAAGTGGTGGCTCTTCTGCTGCGGTTGGGGCGGCGGCTGGGAGAGTGTCAACGACACCGGCTGCGCCGCCAACGAGGACGACGACTGAGGCAGTGCCGGGCTTGCCGACGGCGTGGTGTCGATATGTCCCGACAGAATGCTGTTTGATGCCGATCTGACAGTCGGTATTGAAGCCAGCGTCGACGTCGACGCATTAGCCGGCAGCTGCGACTGCTGCTGCTGATGGTGCGCCGACGCCGAGGTCGTCACCGGCGAGAGCGCGTGCAGGCTGCTCGTGTCGACCGAGTTCCTGGAGGCAAACATGTTTGCCGTCGACGACGTCGTGAGCACCGCGCCGTTGGCTGCCTTGCGGCCCAGACGCAGGTCGATGCCGTCGATGACCCGGCCCTCGTCCTCGACGATGCGGATTTCGGCCCGGAAGTTCTTGTCCAGGAGCACGACGAGGCTGTCGTGCAGCGGCCGCAGCGAAGGCGCGACGACGCGGGCGTGGACGCCAAGCGCGTACATGAGCACGGCGGCGTAGTCGACGATCGCGGACCGGAGCCCGTCCCGCTGCACGGCGACGTCAGCGGACGCGTCCGCCGCGTACGCGTCCAGCAGGCTGCGGTAGATCTGCACGCCGCCGTTCACGGGCGCGTCGACCGCGCCCGACACGAGCATTCCCAGCTGGCTCGACGCGGCGTCGTCTCCGGGCGTGGCCGCGGACCGCCGGGCGATATGGAGGATCTCGGATGCCTTGCGCGCGACGGACTCCGCCGCGTTCGCGAGCGGCGACACGAGGATCGTGTCCGTCGCCGTGATCTCGCTGCGGCGCAGGATCGTCGGGAACGTGTCTTTTGTGGCGAACACGGTCTTTTCGATCCACACGTCCGCCGGGTTCGCGGATGACGATGACGACGACGACATCCGCGACGATTGGCTCGGCTTGAGCGGCCGCGAGACGGCGAAGCGGCGGAGGTCCTGCCGCAAAAAGAACTCGCGGACGTTGGGCGGTACACCGAGCGTGCCCGCCAGCGGCCCGCTCGGCTCGGGCGTGACGGCCGTGACCACGAGGAACTGGCCGTCCGCGACGGCAGCTGCCGCAGCGGCGACCTCGTTCTCGAAGTTGCTGCCGACGGACACGGTCGACGCGACCGACATGTGCCGGACCGAGACAAGCTTCATGCTCGAAGCCGACGGCGCCAGCGAGGACGACGACGTCGACGTCGAGAGCGCCGACATGGACGTCACGATTCTCGCGAGCGGATACAGGTTCTGGAGCCGGTCGGAAAAGTCGGCGAGCTTCTCCCACTTGCTGCCCTGGACGATGAACTGCTTGCCCCGCAGCGCGCGGTGGAAGCCGAGGCCCTGGTACGCGATCCGGAAGAACTGCGGCTGCGGCCGCGCGGCCGCCGCGGCCGACGTGAGCTCGTCCTTGTATATCTTGGCCATCGCGGCCGTCACGCCCGCCAGCTTCTCGAGCTCGAACGAGACGGTCTCGTAGTGGAGCGCGAGGTCCTTGTAGATCTCGAGCGCGAGCTCGGGGGCCCCGCCGAGCGTGAAGTACCGCACCATCTGCAGGCAGAGCGTCTCGCGGCGCCGGAACGCCGACTGGGCCGGCAGGTCCGGATCGGCCTGGGTAGGCAGAACCACGTCGAGTCGCCAGGGGTACATGCGCGCGTGTAGCCGCAGCGCGAGGCCGGCCTCGGCGTAGTGGCCCGCGTGCTCCTGCATGCGCACGAGCTGGTGCACGTACCGCACGAACGTGTCCTCGCGCTGCAGGTCGCGCAGGAACTCCATGAGCGAGAGCGTGCAGAGGATCCGGTCGTCGCTGTAGGCGTCGCCGTCAGGCAGGGAGTGCAGGTCGACGAGCAGGTCGACCAGCCGCGAGACGGACCCGAGCATGAGATGAACCTCGCGAGTCAGGTCGTCCTCGTCTGAAGCAGGGAAGAAGGAATACATGGCGTTCACGAAGTCGTTCTTTGAAAACTGGTCCACGTTCGACGCCATTTTGAGCTCGAAAATCCGATCCAGCGCCTGTTTGAGAATTAGCACACAGGAACAATTGTAAAAAGAAAAAAAATCAATGGAATGGAAGACACCTACATCAATCACGTCACTCTTGACATCCTCAAGACTCTGCTTCACATTCCACTCGTGCACGCAGATGCTCCGCAAGATCGCCGCCGCGGAGGTCCGCAGCGGCTCGTGTTCGGACATCCAGAGCCCGACGAGCTTGCCGACGAGCGCATTCGCGCGGCACGACTTCTTCGTCGCGAACGACGCTTGGAAGCCGCCCGCGGCCTCGACGCCGTAGAGCGCGCGCTCGCCCGCAGCCGGCTCGCTGCCGATCTCGTTCCACATGCGCGCGAGCAGGACGGCGCCGGCCGCGCGCACGTCGGCCGCGACGAGGCGCACGAGCCTGCGGTTCTGCGCGCCGATTCTGGCGGGCTCGAGCGCGTCGGACATGAGCAGGTCGATGAGCTGGTCGAAAAACATGCGCCACACCTGGACGACGCGGCCGTCGACGGTCTGGGCCGCCGTGGCTTGCGCCGGCGGCACAAAGTACGCGACGAGGATGAGCGCGATGAACTGCAGGCTCGCGAGCACGGAGCCGTGCAGCGTCACGTATATGGACGTCCACGTTTTCGGGAACGCGCTGCCCTTCAGGATCGCGTCGCTCATCTTGAGCACGTTCGTCATGAGGTCGAGCGCCTGCGTCTCCGTCAGCGTCTCGCTCGTGCCGCCGCCGGACGAGCTGTCGTACGTCGCGAACTCGGCCAGGACGGCAAACATGCACGCGAGCTCGACGGACAGCTCGTCGAACGGTGCCTTCACGATGCTCGTGTCGACCGGCCGGTTCGGTGGGAACGGGTACGCGGATGGGAACAAGACCGAGAACTCGTTCTTGAACCGCGGCGTCGCGGCTGCCCGCACGAGCCCGGTCTTGCGCTCCTGCTGCTGCAGGGCCACGAACGCCTCGGCAACGGCGGGCAGGAGGCGCACGTACAGGCTGCAGAGGTCGGCGTTCTCGCGGCGGGCAGGCCAGAGCGCCTGGAATTGTGGTGCGAGCGCGGCGCAGCAGAGCCGGATCCGCTCTTTCCACGCCGCCCACGCCGCTGTGGACGCAATGTCGGCGTCCGACGCCGGCGTGAGATACGGCTTGAGCCAGTCGATCGTGCGGGTGATGAGCTCGCGTCGAATCGCCGGCGCGGCCGACGACGACGCAAACAGCCAGAGCCGGGACAGGCTCTGTAACATGACGAGCCGGTGCATCGTGAGCTTTGCGTTGCCGGAGCATCCCAGCGAGCTCGAGTCGACGAACTCGACGGAGAGCGAACAGATGTCGGCGTCGCTGAACACGGACCGCACCTCGGACACGTATCCCGGGAAATGCTGGAGCGCGAGCGTCTGGTTGACCTCGATCGTGAGCGCGACGTCGGCGCCGGCGGCTGTGGCCCGGTAGTGCGCGGACTCCTGCTCCATGATCCGGCAGAGCTGCTGGAACACGTGGCGGAGCGCCTTCGGGTACTCGCCGACTTCGACCGAGACCGACTCGTGCTCCTGGTACTTGTCCCACGCGCTGTTGACGAACCTGAGCACGTACCGGGCGACCTTGAGCAACTCGCGCACGCTCGCGCCGATCTCGGGGTCGGTGTGGTTGGCGAGGATGCGCTGGAAGCTGAACACGAGCGGGCCGAGCACGATGGGGTAGTTGAAATGGCCGCGGATGTACTCGTCCAGCATGGACTTGACACTATCCCGTCTTTCAACCAATTAGTATCACACCGGTCCAAAAAAGAAAAAAAGGAAAACAGTAGAAGAGAAACACATACCTATCCTCAACGACATGGAGAACATGCACTAGGGCCGCAAAGGCGGCGTCCTCGAACTGGCCGTCGCCTTTCTTCCAGCCGATAATGCCAAAAAGCGAGTCGAGGACCTCCTGCAAGAGCTTCGTGATCTCGTTCGGGTCCACAAACCGGATCTGCTTGAGCACGTTCAGCAGCGCGCGTGTGCCGTTCGTGCCCTTGGCCATGCGGGCCCGGCGCCAGCGGATGAGGCCGATCAGGGTCTCGTCGGCCGAGAACTCGGTCGAGACGAGCGTGCTGGCCGCGTCGACGAAGCCGATCTCGTCGCCGCGGCCGTCGGTCACGGCCAGCCGCTTCGGGCCGTCCTTCGCGATGACGTCGTCGACCCACAGCGGGAACGTCGCGCGGCCGACCGTCTTGCCGTCGGCGAGGTGCACGCGGATCTGGACCGCGCCGGCGCGGCCGAGCGGCGACAGACAGACGGTCTCGCTCAGGGTCTCGTCGCGCGAGACGACCGTCGACGTCCACGTCTCGACCGGGGCCGCGCCGGCGTGGGAGTGGAACCGGACGGCCGAGTCCTGGGCGGCCGTGAGCGTGAGGAAGTACAGGCTCTTGGGGCTGAAGAGTGGCGAGAAGAACTTCATGCCGCCGATGGTGAGGTAGAGCTCGTCGCGGCGGATGGTCGTGGAGGATGTGAAGAGCGTTCGTGGCTTGCTCACGAGACCCGCAAACAAGGACGGCATGGTCGCCGTGAGCGTCTTCGATGTCGGCGACGCGAACGCGCGCAAGCTGAGCACGAGTCTGTCGAGCTTTGTGGTCCGGCGGCTTTATGACGACATGATTAGCAGACCAAAACAGAAAGAGGGAACTGAAAAAAAAAAAATTCCAGAGGTGACAAGAGGCGACGAACATTCCATCGGCGTGGCCCTTCACGAGACGGTCGCGCAAACTGCCCCAGCCGCCATGGCTCTCGACGTCGCTGGCCGCATCCGTCGACGGCGCGGAGGTGAAGACGCGGATTGTCATGTCGCGCTCGGTGTCGGCGACCTCACGCAGGACGCGGCCCATGTCCACGACCCCGAGCCCTACACCGCGGCGCGCCTTGATTGTGTATGATTCTGTAGGTAGTGGGGCGTTAGCGGTTTTGTCGGGCCACGGGACCCGCAAAAGTAGCAACATACGGTTGTCGCCGGTCTTGCCGTCGGCGGGTGTAGCGACCTGGGTGGTCATGTAGATGGTCTCGTAGATCTCGACGACGAGGAACGCGCCGTCGTTGGCCGTCGCGGCGGGCAGGTCGACAAACAGGGCGCGCTGGTCGAGCAAGCCGCCGTTCGCGACAAACGCCTCGGACACGACCCGGTTCTTGTCGGCGATGTATATCTTTGCAAACATGCCGTCGGTCCAGGAGCCCTGAACGGACTTGAGCCGGACGGTGAGGTGGAGGAGGTCCTTGATCTCGCCCGACTTTGTACTGTGGTGTGCGCCGCTGCCCGGCGCGGCGGTGACGCCGTTGGTGGAGAGCGCCATGACCTCCTGGTCGCGAAAGAGCCCGACAATGTCGCCGTCCACGGCGGTGCGGAGGGCGCCCGTGGCCTCGGACCGCACGAGGATGTCGCCGGAGAGCAGTTTGTTGCCGCGGATCAGAGCCCACACCGCGGCCCTGACGGCGGCGTCGCGCTCGGCCGTCGTGAGCAGGTCCAGCAGGAAATTCTTGCGGGCTGCCGCGAGCTCGGCGACGACGGCCGCGACCGCGTTCAGCTTCGTGTAGTTGCGCCCGGCTGCCGGCGCGTGGAAGAGCGCGTGCATGTGCTCGGGGCACCAGTCCGCGAGCGCGGCCGCGATCTCGTCCGCGACAGGCTCGGCGTCCTCGGCCCCGCCGGCGGCGTCCTGGAGCGCTGCCGGCGCACGAGACGCGGACATGATGGTCTCTTCAAGCGAGAGCAATGTCGGGCCCTGGACGGTGACGCCGGACGCGGGGAAGACGCCGACGTGCATGCGCGGCGCGAACTTGGTGGCTGGCGGGGCGGCCGAGGACGGCGACACGGTGGGGTGGTCGGCCGCAGCGCCGGCCATAGCCGACGCCTGGACGAGATAACCCCGGTACCAGAGACGCGGCTCGGGCGCGGACTGCTCAAAGACGTAGATGGAGTCGCCGAGCTGGACGGGCATGGCCGCTTTGGCGGCCTGCGTGACCGTCGGGATGTAGCCCATGGTTGCGACGGCAAGCACGCATTGGGGCAGCGGGAACCAGTTGTCGGGAACAACCATTGCGGCGGCCGCGGGAAGAGAAGGAGGGCAACGACGAGGAGGATGAAGTGGAGGAGAGGTGGAAAGGACGACGACGACGATGAAAAGATGTGACAAGAAGTGGTCGGGCAGATAATTGCAGAGGGAAGAAGAGCCAGCCCCTGGCATCGGGCTCGAGCAAGCCCCGTCTTGTTCGCTCGTTCGCAGCCCCGGTTCCACCCACCCTCCTCACGCTCCCCTTGAACAACCCAATTGAAGTTCCATGGCACATTCAGAGTGTGCAATGCGCCGATCCAGTCGTCCGAGCAATTGCTGCTGCCGTCGTCTGCGGTGCTCGGCCAAAAACGATCCACGAACCTGAACACGGGGTCAATCACAAAAAAAATTATGTGACCTGACCTGTATCACAAACAATTAGTTTACCGAAAACGGCAACTACACAGACAGCGCCGGTCGCAGGACCGCTCACGGTCCGCAAGCAAAACGCATGCAAAATGCGCCGTAAAGACTGTCTATATCAGCTCACTCGACTGGATTTGATTTTGCTTTCCACTTGATCTCGCGTCTTACGACATTGTCGACGGATGGGACGTGGCTTGGCAGGCGAGAGCCCTAACCCGATGCCCTGTCGGCCTCTGGATGGCTTACTATCTGCTTTGTTCCCACTCGGATCTTGATCAATTAGGGCCGCTGCTGGTATATCATGAATATGCGTTTAATCAAATTATATAAACTAAAAAAAGGTAATAGACCTGTACACCTGCTCCGCTCGCCAATACAAAGACAGAAAGAAAACCGGAGAGTACGAGAAACATAAACATCAACAAGTTATGAAACATAAAACGTAATCTATTTCGAGTCCATTGTACGCCAAAAAAGAACAAACATATGCAGAGGAACCTAAAAAAGAATCGGAAGCATGCGCCCGTCGCTTTCAATCACCTGCCGCCAGCTGCGTCCCCGATTCCAGTTCGCCTCGTCCCATGTCTGCTGGACGACGTGCCATGCGGCGGTCCAGCCCCCGAACTTCTGTATCACGCTTGTCTCGAACGTCTGCCGAAGCACGTCCCTGCAGAGTAGCAACGGAACCTCGTGCACGGCGGCGGTGGAGTCCCACACGAGCGCATCGGGAGCCGTGAGGCTCGCGACGACCACGAGAGCCCACTGCACGCACCGCTCAAGCTCTTGGCCGCAGATGTGGAGCAAGTATTTCCGGGTCTCCTTCTCGGTCGGGCGCACGACGGCGGTGTCGAGGCCGCCGTTATTGCGGGCGTCCTCGAGCACGTCGACGACGGACTCCGTGCCGTCGTCGCTCGTGACGGAAGTGCCGCGCGAGCTCTCGGCGGCCGCGTCGTCCGGATCGGGCGTCGGCGTGCGCGGGTCTCCGGGCCACGGCATGTCGAGGAACTCTGTCGCGAGGACGCGAACAAAACTCGAAATGTAGCGGCGCACGACGTGCGAGTCCCTCGCGAACGTGGGCACTTCGCCGGCGTCAGCCTCGGAGCCGCTGAACTGCTGCGGATGGGCCATCGAGGGGACGAACGGAAAGGGCGCGGCCGACGGCGACGGCGACGGCGGCATCTGGACACAAAACACGGATACGTAAACCTGAACCGCGAGCCGCATCAGCTGCGTGCACCGCTGCGTCGTCGGATGGGCCGTGTCGAGCTCAAGGGCAAAGTTGTCGAGCAAGGACGCAATGGATTCGAGCTTGAGTGTGTAGTCCGTGTGGGTCGTGCGCCCATCACCGGCGGGGTCATTATGGTGGTGCTGGGTCTCGAGTGCGCGAGAGAGGAGGAGCAGGATCGGGGTCGAGATGGAGACGCCGGTGGCGATGCCGACGCGGAAGACGTGGGTGCCGTCGCAGTGGTCGTCAAGCATCTCGCTGTAGGTGGCGGCGAGGGTCGGGTTGACGCCGTTGTGGGTCGCGAGCACGATGTCGGCGTGCATGGCGTGGGCCGTGATCATGCGGACGGTCGCGGAGGCCGTGTCGCCGGTGTCGGAGGAGAGAAGCGAAAAGCGGGAGATCAGGTTGAGGAGCATTCGCAGTGTCGAGGTGTCGGGCGAGCCCTGCAGGCGGGCAAGCGTGAAGAGGTTCCAGCCAAGCGACATGGCGAGCTCGAGCTCGTCCTCGGGAAGCGGCGTAATCATTCGCGCGATGAGTGCGGCGGACATGTGCTGGAAATGCTTTGTGCCGTCGGAGAGGAGGGTAGGGTCGAATGGGTTATGGGCGGAGGGCGCGGCGGTGAGGGGCGGGATGGTGAGGAGGTAGGACGCGCCGATGGCGCACATGGATCGCCAGAGCCACTTGTCGGAGACGCCGAGGTTGAGGAGCAGGAGCCGGACGCTGAAGCCGCCGTGGTCGATGTAGAGGTAGAGGGCGGGGAAGAGGAAGCGGGAGGCGAAGCGGAGGTAGAAGGAAAACAGGCAGAGCTGGAGGTCGGGCAGGAGATGGGTGGAGAGCACGGCGACGGGCACCTCGTCGAGGTAGGCGGCGTACTCGGGCACGGCGGCTGTGGGATTGATGTGACTGACGTCGGCGAGCTCGAGCTCGAGCTCGGTGAACTGCGGCAGGTCGTCGTTGAGGCTGGCGCGGCGGGATGGGTTGGTGAGGATGGCGAGCTCGTCGGCGAGGGAGGGCATGGGGCTTGGGGAGGGACGGCGGCGGTGGTGGTGGTGGTCGGGCGGGTCGACGATGGTGAGATGGTTGACGGCACCGGCCGCGTCGGCGCCGTCGCCGTCGCTGTCGTTGTTTGCGCTGCTGCTGGTCATGCTGATGCTCGTGCTCGTGCTCGTGTTTGTGCTGGAGACGACCGGGGCCTGCTGGCGGCGCTGCTGGCGCTCCTGCTGGCGCTCCTGCCGGCGCTGGAGGCGGTGGAGGGCGGCGCGGCGCTTGACGACGGCGCGGATGCGCAGGCTGAGCTCGGTCGCGGCGCGCTTCTTGTCCTCGTGGGTGCGGAGGTGGTCGGGGCAGTCGCCGTAGGTGCACTCGGCCTGGAGGCCAAGGCGGCGGCAGACAGAGCACACGGGCGTCTCGTTGGAGCACTTTTTGCGGCGGATGCGGCAGGTCCAGCAGCCGGTGCGTGTGCGGGCGACGGCGACGCGGCTGCGATGTGAGTGGTAGTGGGACACGGGCGGCGTGAGTGCGGGCGTGGGCGCGTATTGGAGATGGTAGGGGCCGTTGGAGGGGCCGCCTGCGCCGAGGGGGAGGGGCCCGGCGAGGAAGTGGGCGGGGTCAGGCATGGTCTGGACGGGGTAGCCTTGGATGGCCGGGATGGAGGGCGGGGCGAAGGCGAGAAGCGCAGCGGATGCGGCGGCGGCGTGGGAGTAGACGGCGGACGGTTGTGTCTGGTGGAGGGCCATGTAAGGCTGGGGGAAGTAGTGCTGCTGCTGCTGCTGCTGCTGCTGCTGCTGTTGGTGCTGAAGTTGTTGGAGCTGGAACTGGAGCTGGAGCTGCTGCTGTTGGTGCTGTTGGCGGACGAGGTGGGCGTGGCCGGGGAGGTGGTGGAGATGGCCGGGTTCGGTGGGGGGCGCGGCCAGCTGCGGGGCGAGCCAGACTGTGTTGATGGTGTTGGTGGTGTTGGTGTCGATGGTGTTGTTGGCGGTGGGGTTCGTGCTGGCGGCGGCAGGGTCCATCATTTTCGCGTTCCATGCTACAGGCACTCGATTCTGCCGCGTTCGTGGTCGCGATCGCAGTCGTTCTGCGCGCGCCTGAGACCGCGCCGGCCTCGCTGTATTTGTATCCCTGCTCTGCCCCCCCCTCGGACAGCACCGCCGGGATGACCCTCAAACTCCCGGTTTGCGGCCAAGTGAGGCCGGGAGTAGTGCGGCGCGCCCGCAGCACGCGCCCGCCCCCTGACCACGCTGGCCAGCCGCACAAGTGCCAACACAGCGCTTAGCGCCGGCGCTTAAGGGGCTGCCAAGACGCTGCCAGGGGCGGCTTGCGGCTTGGCGCGAACCTTGTCTCGCGTTTACCGAGCACATGACGTTCTTCGCTCTCTCGTTCCGTGTCATTACAGCAACAAACAACAAACAACAACACACTCGTCAGTCACACGTCGGGACACCTCGGGCTACCTCTACCTCGGGGATGTCGGATATCGGACGTCGGACATCTCGTGCTACCCGTACGACGCGGCAAGCCGCCGCGCCAGATGCTCGCCCGCCGTCAGGACCGGCCCCGCGTCGTCGTCGTCGTCGTCCTTGCCAGCAGCGGCGGCCCTCACGACCTTGCTCGGCACGGGCACGAGCAGCGTGTCGTCCGCCGGATGGCAAAAGTACGCGATCGAGTAGCGGTCGGTCCCGGCCAGGACGGCCGCGTGCGGGAACCTCACCCGGTGGTAGGCCGACCGCAGCACGTGCGCGGTCCAGAAGCTGAGCTGGTCTGGGGTTGTTGAAAAGTGTCACGTCAGCTCGTCTTCTTCTTCCTCTGCTCCGTATCCATCTTCATCGCCATCCCCGCCACACTCACCCGCAATGTTGACCACGATCGGCGGGCACGAGGCCGCGTCCCGCGCCGCCAGCGCCGGCACGGCCACCCACTGCTCGCGGTCGTCCGCGGACTGGACCTCGAGGCCCTCCTGGCCCGGCCGCTGGAACAGCAGCGTCATCGAGCCGTAGTCGGTGTGTGCGCCCGCCCGGATCTCGTTCGTCGGGTCGACCGCGATCGCGGGATAGTACAGCAGCCGCAGGATGCTCCCGCTCGGCTCGCTCCACCCGTGCCGGCGCGAGAACCACGTGAGGTCGCTCTCACCACCGCTCCCACCGCCACCTGAATCGATGGCGAGCGCCTCGCCGAGGAGGTCGAGGACCTTGTTGCAGGTCTCGTGGCACTTGGCCGTGAACCGGTCGAGCGCGTGCTCGGCCGGGCCGGCAAACACGGCCGGCAGCGGCTGGACCGCGTGGCCCGACACAAACTGGCCAAAGTTAAACACCCTGTGTGTGACCACCATCGCGACCACGTCAGCTGAAGTCCTCACCCAACAACCATATCAACAACCTCAACAAAGAAGCAACAGCAACAACATACTCCTTCGGATCTCCGCGCTTCTCGCTGTCGACATCGAGCCTGCGCATCCAACCCGCTCCTAGTCAGCGCTCCTGCTCCAAGATGTTCACATCACAGAAACCATGTAAACACTCACGCCTCCTGGTTCATGCTCGCGTAGCCCTGGTTGTTTGTAATCCCGAACTTGGACTTCTCGCCCAAGTCCTGCGAGAAAAACCCTTTCGACTGCCACAGAATCAACGTCAGCAAATGGCCCCTTTTCCTATCCGCCTCTCAACGGAAGACACATACAAGCCCAAACACCTCGTCGACCTCGGCGGCACTGAACCCGGTGCCCTCGATGAACACAAACCCCAGCGTCGCCGCGGCCTCGTACATCTGCCGCGCCGTCTCGGGGCCGGGCTTCGAAATGTCAATCACCGGCAGCACCGTGCGTTCGGCCATCCCGTCGTTCTTGACCTTTTGTCGTGATGATCTGGAGCCGGAGGGTTGATAAGACCGATATCAGAGTACAGGTAAGGGTTTATGAGTCGCAACCAACGGTTGTGAAGACTCCACAATATGATACGAAGCAGATGCCATGTTCTATATTTCACATATCTAATTTATAATCCTTTCAATTGCATAAAGCCCATTTAATCTTCCTCTCCCTCCTGTTGTGTTTTTGTGCATCCCTTTATAAACCTTTGAGCCCTCTCTCGTGTTTTCGTGCTACGCAAGGGACTTCCTCCGCCGAAAACCCCAACCCCATGCCCCGTCGATCAACAACAGGCAGAAAAAAATCCAGCCGTAACTCACGTCACCAAAATCACCACCACCACCACCACCATCACCACCACCACCATCACCACCACCACTACTACCATGGCGTATCGCGACCGCAAGCCCCTCGTCGGCGGCAGCTACCGCGACTACCGCGACTCCATCAAGACGTCCTCCCGCGGCGGCCGGCCACACGAGCTCGTGTTTGACTCCGAGGCCCGCCAGTACGTGCCTCGTCTCTCTCTTACATACCTCTATCAGAAACAGCAGTGGTCTGACTGCTCTTTTTTTGAATAAATTAGACAGTACCTCACCGGGTTCCACAAACGCAACGTCGAGCGGAAAGAGCGCGCGCAGGAGCGCGCAAAAGTGTATCAGCGCCAGGAGAAACTGGAAGAGCGCAAGGCCGTACGTTTTTGAGTGGACTAAAACGTTCACGTCCGGCCAGACTGACTAACATTGCCCCGTTACTTTTATCCAGATCCGCGACCGGCGAAAGCAGGAGATCGAAGAAAAACTCGAGCTTGCTCGGCATCTCTACGGCGCCGCCGACAACGACGGCCTTAATGACGACGACGAAGACGATGAAGATGATGATACCAAAGACTCGTCGTCGCGGAAACGTGCCCGGAAAGATAACGGGAGGCCAGGAAAGACCGACAAGAACGGCGACGTAGATGAGGGCGACGACGACGACGACGCCGAAGAATGGACCGGCATATCCGATCCCGACTCCGCGACCTCCTCCACTTCATCGCCGGCCTACACAACCGCCGCCGCCGCGGCACACCACCCCACAGAAATCGCGCCCCTGCCCGGCATCCTCAAGGCCGGCGAGGCCATCGTGCGGACCTACACATCCACCGACTCCTCCGCCGGACCCGGCGAGGCCGACGAGATCACGACCGTCACGATCGAGTCCTACGCGGACGACAACGACGGCAGCCTCAACCTCGCCCGCCGCAAGGAACCCCGCGGCGGCAACCCGCCGCCGCTCAACGACGGCGACGCCGTCCTCCGCAACAGCCTCGTCCGCGCCGCCTTCTACGCCGAGCGCGTCAAGAAGATCAACTCCGGCAGGCCCGTGCCGCCCAAGCCGAAGAAGAAAAAGTTCAGGTACCTGACCGCGCAGGAGCGGAAAGCAAACACAAAGAAAGAGCGCGCACGCAATCGGCCAAAGACGAAGTAAGCTCCCGCGCGACGTTTTTGCTCTACTATTGCTTGCGACTATGTAAATACTTTGCCACATATCGTTTGTTGTTGTACAGTACATTCTCTAGGCAAAATACACCAAAAAAACCAACAATTACGCAAAAACCAACAAAAAATAGTACAAAACCTTCGTCAATCATTAGCAGTGTGGATATCCGCCATCGCAAGTGGCAGCCGGCCGCCGGCCGGCCCGCCCGCGGCGGTCGAGGCCGTCGTGTTCCGGATCCACTCGGTCTCGAGCCTGAGCAGGAGCCAGACCCAGCGCCTTGCGAGCTCCATGAGCTCGAGCGCGAAGACGCCGCCCTCGAGCTCGTTGAAGAAGTAGAGGTGGGGCGAGAGCTTCAGGCTCCACGTGAACCGCAGGACAAAGTCGAGCACGACCGCGACGTAGTACGTCCGCGGCGCAAAGTACAGGATCGGCCGCAGGCCCCGGTGGATCGTCGCGTGCTTCTCGTCCTTGGTCTCGGCCGCGGGCTTGAACAGGGACAGGTCCCAGTCCATCGTCACGTCCCAGTAGAACGAAAACCCAGAGTTCACGAGCATCGACAGCACCCTGCATATTCGACAATTTTGTTAATCCAAAAAGGGAGCAACCCAAGCCAAAGAAACAGTACAGCAAAAACTCACCACAAGTTGTGGAATACCAGCGCGTTCACGTAGTTTACGTTCTCGGACACGTCATACCGGTGCTGCAGGACCGAGAGCAGGATGACGGGAAACGTGGTCGAGTACTTGGCCGCGTTCCACAGATGCCGCGAGTCGCGCTTCTGCCAGCCGCCGCCCGAGCCGCCGCTGCGGACGTAGTCTGTCAGGCACTGCCGCAGCCGGATCGCGTACGGCACGGCGACGACGGCCGGCACGACCCACTCGCCGCCGCACTTGCGGTCCGGCACGGCCGCGACCGCGCGGCCGGACAGGAACATGCAGAGCATGATCCAGGCGTCGCCGAGCACCTTTGCGTACGACGTGAGCACGTCCGCCGCGAGCGTGTCGGCGAACCTGGTCTCGAGCGCGAGCCCGCCAAACACGATCCGCCGGAGCGTGCTGAGGAAGCGCGTACGGCCGGCCCGGTGCAGGTGGTAGCCCGGGTAGAGGAAGACGGCCGGCACGGACGCGAGGCAGAGCACCGGCACGACGTTGAAGCCGAAGACGGTCAGCGCCGTGTCGCGCGCGTTCGACAGCCAAAACACGGACGCCGAGACCGCGTACACGGCCGTGAGCGTCGCCGCGACCGCGTACACGGGCCGGAACAGCGGCGGGCTCGCGGGCGACTCGCGGAAGCGGATGAGCGACTCGGCGCCAATCTGCACCCGCGCGAGCAGCTGCAGGAGGATTCCCCATCCCCAGATGCCTAGAGGACACTTTGTGGTTAGCTGGGTGATGCCTCAATGCAAGGGTAATGCAAGGGGAATCCAAGCAAAACACATACCTATAATGACGGCCGCAACAACACGATACGGGAGCGGGAAATGCGCGCTGAAGAAGTCGTCCTCGTCCGCGACCGACACTCCCACGGCCGCCCCGGTCGCGTCTTCGCCATCCAAAGACGCCGACATTTGGGTATGTTTGTTTTAAAAGAAAGACTTTTTTATTTCGTAATCGACCAAAGAAAGAAAAGACACGACGAAGTGATTTCAGACCAAACGGGAGCTTGCTGGCGAAAGCAACAACATGTTCCTACGGGGGACTTTGTGGAGCCGGTCTGGGGTCGTCGAGTCAGTCAGTCGTGTGCGGCATGAAAGTTACGACCGCCGACGACGACAACGACGAAAACCTGTGATTGTCGTTTGGGACAAACGACCCAAAACAGACGAGACGACGACAAAGGAAATGTCACGTGAAGACGCTAGGCCGCTTCGGGGCAGAGCCGCCTCAGGGGCCATTAAAGTTGCTAGCAACTACAAACCCCCGCGGCCGCTGACAGCCACCGGCCGAGGTTCGAGGACTAATTACCCCGGATATCCCACATTGACCCTGTTGATCCAGCCACTCCACGAACACGGCAGCAATGAGCGACAAAAACGACGAGATCTTTTCGTTCGCGTCCGCGGCAGACATAAGTGAGCAGCACTTTGCGTGGTATACCATACGGCCAGCTGGCTAACTGCAGGCAAAACAGTACGGTCGAGCCAGAAGGACGTCTACATCGAGGCCGTCTTCGCCGACAAGCTCTCCGCCGTGATCCGCGGCGTCTATGGTGCGTATATGCAAGCCGTCGCTGACCGTTCCTTTTTTAAAAAAAATATCATTCTGTATGCTCATAACGAACTGAACAGGATCGCGCGTGCTCCATCAGTACACGGCCGAGACGGGTCTCCTAGCCGGCCTCGCATACCTCAGTCTCACGACGCTCGCGGGCTCCCGCACGTTGGGCGAGGAGTACTGCAATATCTTCCAGGTCGACAAGTCACGATCCTCGCTTCTGAGCTCCAAGGTCTGCTTTTATCTTGTTTTAATCCCTCTCTTTGCCGAGTTTCGTGTTGCTGATTCATTCTTCCAGCGCCGACTCGGATACGTCCTGTCTAGCGCACTCCTACCGTATGTCATCACAAAGTCCATGCCGGCGCTCCGCAGGCGCATCAGGGCAGCCCTAGAGAGGGCGCAGCTGGCGTCGTCTTCGTCGTCGTCAGCCGACACGAAAGAGGGCAAAACCGACCAGCCGACGGCGTTTGCCGCGCGGCTGCGGGCCCTCCTCCTGCGCAACCTGTCCGCGCTTACGTCCGCCGAGTCCGTCAGCGCAGTGCACCTCGCCGTCTTCTACTTCTTTGGGTCGTACTACCATGTCACGAAGCGGCTCTGGGGGATTCGATATGTATGCTGTGCATCCCGCCCCCCGCGTCACCGTGGTTCCAGATTGCTTACATTTTCTAGATATTCGCACGACGATTGCAGGAGCACGAGGAGCGACCGAGCTACGAACTCCTGGGCATCCTGCTCGGCATCCAGTTGAGCATCAAGCTCCTGCGCGGCCTCCGCCCGCTCCTGCCGGACTCCATCCTCTCGTTCTCACAAGAGTCAGCGCCGTCGCCGTCGCCGGCGCCGGCCACGCCCGACGACGACGACGACGAGGCCCCGCCACAACCGGCAGTCAAGATCGAGCTCAGCGACAGGAAGCAGCTGCCGTACATCCCGGACCAGTCGCGCACGTGCACGCTTTGCCTGTCGCCCATGACCGACCCGGCCGCGACGCCGTGCGGCCACCTGTTTTGCTGGGACTGCGTCTCGGAGTGGTGTGGCGAAAAGGTGCGTCTTTTCTTTCCTTTTTGTAGTTTTATTTTTGGTTTTCGGGTGGGCCGTGTGCTAATACTGTTTTCATTATATAGCCAGAGTGTCCGCTTTGTCGGCTACCGGTGCGGGAGCAGAATCTGCTGTTGCTTCGCTAGAATACGTAATCGTGTAGTTACGAGATATCTTACAAAGCATACAATGACAGAATCTTGTATAGAAGAGAATGAATCTTGGCTCGGATTGTGTCAGTCATAACAAAAATTGCGTCTGAATGTCTCGCCGCGGCCCTTTCCACTAGTGCGATGGGCCATGTCACATTATTAGAACCAGTTCTTACCATTTATGTATACCATTTTCTATAACTACTATTACAGCCAAAGCGAAATAAAAGGAATCCCAAAGATATCTACAAAGCAAAGTCTATAAAATCAAACAGAAAGCTATACTATACACGACGCCTTTAGACCTGAAGGGACGGAAGTATCCCAGTCTAATCCCTTCTGTGCGCCAATTCTGCGCCAACTCCAAGCCCGAAAACAAGAGAAACAAGCCATGCCAGGCGCGTCAAATTCAAACCGCGAAAAACGCAACTATTCAAAGCAAGTCTGTGGAGGGAAAACAATCTGTGAAGAGGAAACAATCTGCGGAGGGGAAACAAGATATAATGAGACAGAGAAAAACAAAACAAAGACTACGGCGTTCATTGAGCCGGCACCGACCGCTTCCCTCCGCGATGAGCATAATGGCCGGGGGACCTGCCCCGGACGACAATGCCCGTCGTGCACACGGTCTGGATCGGCACGAGCCTGAGCGTGTCGTCGGACTCGCAGTCCTCCATGTCGAGGTCGTCCGTGGCGCCAAAGAGCTCCGCGCGGGGGACGGCCGCGTGCAGCGTCAGCACGAGCCGGTACAGCTGCTGCGCCGTGTTGTTCCGGCCGTTGTTGGCGGTGGCGCTGGCGAACTGGAGGCGCCGGTACAGCGCGACCTCCAAGAGCTCTGTGTCCTGACCAAACGAATCGAAGGGGTCGCCGCTGCCATTGCCGTCCGATGATTCGTCCTCGGAGGAGACGGCGGCGGCCGGAGAAGTCCGCCGATGGCGGCCAGGGCTGAGACTGCCCGGCAAAGCGAGAGGAGACGACACCGGCGAGGGCAAAGATGCCCTAGAAAACAAAGAATCCTGCGCAGACGATAACGATCCCGGAGTCGACACGGCCTTCCTGGGGCTCGATGTCGGCGAGGCGGCATATGACATTGCCGTGCGCGCTGACCTCAGCGCAGCGGCTAGTGCACTGCGGCCATCACCAATCAGTGGGAGGATAGCGCACACTGGGGGCCGTCTGCTCGGCCCATGGTCCCGCTTTGCAGTCAACTGAATCAGCTGAATCGGACGACGCGTCAGCTCGTCTTCCGCGCAAATCGACAAGGCGAAATACCGAACAGGCACGGGACGCGTGGAACCGTCGCGAAATGAGACAGCGGTGAAGTAGTCGAACGCGCCGGCCGAGGTACCGCGCTGCGCATGCTGCGCGGGTCGCACAGGGGTCGGCGTCGGGGTCAAAAACGCCGGCGGCTGCGCGCGGGCGGCGGCCACCAGGGCCGCGTCGGGCACGCTAAACGAGACCGTGGCCATAATGTCCATGTAGTTGCGGCGGTACGCAACCCACCTGCCGGAATGAAAGTCGATGCCCTTTGCAAAATTACCGCGGAGGTTCACGGCGACGCTATGGAGATCCACGGCCCCGGCGCCCCCATGTTCGCCCCGGGAACCGCCGACGACAGCTGCTGCACAATACACGGGCCTGATCTGCGCGGGAAACACAAAGCTCGGATTCTCAAAATGCTCTTCAGAAGTTAAATCGAGAGGCGGCGTGGATCCAAACGTAGGCAGACGACACGTAGCCTTGTGCGCACCTGAATCAGCCTGCAGCGGCGGTGGCTGCAGCGGTGGTGGCAGGAGAAACGACGGCGGAGGTTGAGCCGAGGGATGAAAGACAGAAGGACGCGGGCGGACGTGGACGTCCCCGTCAATTGACAGAGAAGGAAGCAAAGAGGACAGACAGGGCAACGACAACATCAGGCTCTTGTCGATAGGCGGAAGCACAACAGAAGACAAGGACGGCAGCGGTAAGACGGGCGCATCGCTCGCCCCAACGACTATAGGGATCCCGGACGCGTACATTGCAATGCAACAGTAGAGAAGACTCGTGTAACGGCAGCGAGCGCGCAAGAAGACGATAAAGCCGGGGCAAACGAATGACGGGCAGACATTGACAGGCCGTGACTCTTATAGAGCCCATCATTCGACAGCGCCGCGGACCATGCACGCAAAAATCCTGGAAGAAGAGGCGGCCGAGGAAAATGAGGATCGGTATCTCCTTCTCCGCGCCCCCATTTCTTCCTCACCGACCGACCCTGTTCTTTTTCCCCCGATCTGGTGTTCCTGTGTTCCAGCCGTCGAGGTCTGCGACAGGATTCGAATCCATGTCGCAAAATCAACATTGCGCGGCGGCGCCGCACGCTGCACGTGATTTTAACCTCATCTGACGCGTTAGCCGCGCGCGTAAAAATCCATCTCACTTCCTAATCCGGCCGGCGAAACCGACACTCATCCCCACCGGTTTCCAAAGGGCTCGCTCTGCGCGACCCCACGTTGCTGCGGCCAAAGGAAAGGGCCCGATTTACGTGCCTATTTCCAATGATGCTGGCGTTTTTAAGCCGTTCCGGCTAGGTCTGTCTAGACATTGCGTGAGTGGGCACTTCTTCTTGGGACATAGTAATTTGGATTGACTGCGACTGACAGGCAGATCTGGGGTCGAGACATGGCAAGCCGGCCAAAAGCAGGTTGATGGGCTGCCACTGTAACGGCCTTCCGGCTTGTGGCATCTTGCCTTAAAGCGTACAGGCAGACGCATTATGTTTCAAGTCCTCGCGGCTTAGTCCCCATTTAGGACAGCACCGGCCGGATTGGTGTTCTGATTTTGGCTTCGCATTGTTCCGTCAAAACACTCGCCTCATTGTCTCAAGGCTCAGCTTGACTCCGAATATGGAAGCACGTGGCGACTTTCTTGAAGAGATTCGAGTCGGTAGATGAACTGCAATGAACCGTCACAGAAGTAGCCTCATTGTCGAAAAGGTTTTGCACACAACGACCAAAGATGAGAATCCACAGTCAACGGCGAATATCGTCCTACATGCGACAGACATGGCGGAGTAGTTGCCTCGTGCAAATAATTGTCCTATATCTTTGCCTGATAAGATAGCAACACGAATAAAATAATTCTGTAGTCTTCCTCTTTAATGGCCAGACTACAGACAGACAAATGACCCATCATTAGCCAACATCCATAAATGAGTTCGGGTATCGGTGACACTCGTGCGCAAAGTCTCATTCGTAAATAGCAAAGCTTTGTAGATGACTACAAGCGAAGCAACTTTCTCCGCTGATTCTTTCAGCACTCGCGACGACCATCATCATCAAGCTCTGAAGACAATTCGTCACCGTAACAGCTATGTCCAAGCATCCAAAACTCTCCTTGAATTGGAGTCATATTCTATACCTTACAAATATATATGTACAAAAAAGCCTGTGGTTCACTCTTCGGACTCGTAGCTTCCCCGAAGCCTGACCCGCTCATTTAATTGCTTGCTTCTATCATACAAGTCCACCAAACATGCAATTAAAAACTTATCAAGACTCTCGCTGCGGGAGACAAGTACGCGCAAGGCACTGGCCGCCAGCTCGGGATCTGGAAGGCTCTGCCGTGCACAAGTCAAGACAGTGTTGACGCATGTGCGGTTATCGGGATCGATATAGCCCTGCTCGACAAAGCGGCTCCATATCCACTTCACCTGGCTGTAGACGAAGTTTCTTGCTGCTATACTGAGGACTGCATTCCACCATCTGTAGTCGGCTGAGAGCTCATTCATCGTGAATTGCTCGCGCATGTACTTAAACGCCATGTCGGTCTCGCCCATCGAAACTAGTCGTCCCATGAGCAGGTTGTACGTATATTTGTCAATTTGAGAGGGGCATTCTCGTTGCATGCGGTCAAAGGTGTCCAGTGCTTGTTCCATCTCGTCTGCGACGACGTAGCTTTCAATCAAGCGCGACCAGGCGAATGCCGTTAATTCGTATTTATTCTCTTCGACAAGTGCAAGCAATTTATATCTGTAAGCAGGATGTGGACACTTGGAGATTGCCTATCATGCAAGTCAGCATATCCCCCCAACCTCCTTAATATATGGCGAGCAAATTTACCCCGAATAACAGCACGAAAAAAAAGTCTGTGATATCCTTTTGCTGCGTCTGGATCTCTTTCACAAGCCCAAACAGGGACTCAATTGTCTTCATCCCTTTGCCGCCTTTGCGAATAATCATACTCGCGGCCTCCGAGTAAATACTCGTCGGAGGTATCGCACCTGCCTTCAATATCGCATCCAGCAGGCGAAACATTGCCGGGGCATTATTTGCCCGATTGTAGACGCGCATCCGTATCCGAATGTCTTCCCAAGACTCGTCGACTCCGACTCCTACATCTGTCAGAAGCTGTTTTCTCCTTTCCATTGGCCAGCGAGTCGGCGGCCTGGGCTTGCTGCTGATCACCGGTTCCACGAGGTTGACGGTCGAGGCAAAATTATGCCGTGTACGCGACTTTTCAGTGGCCCTTTTCAGCAGATTGAGCATTGCCGGAGGTATCTTTTTTTGCCGTGGATATCGATTTTCCACTTGGCCGTACCCGAGATCGCTGCTTTCATTGAATCGGTCTTGTCCCGAAGACTCAGTTGAGATGACTCTCGTACCGGTCGATATTGGCTCCGTAGGAATACACCGTGTCATCGCCCTCACGCCTCCACGACACAGCGGTCTTGCCAGTCTCATCGCAACTGTACCGTGACAAAATATGCGGCCCACCATACCAACGGCAGGCAGAGGCGCCACTTTCGATCCCCGCCAAGCAGAACTGTTGTCAAGTCAGAAATTGTATTGTGATGTAACCAAGAAAAAAGGTCATAAGGCATGCATACTTTCAATCCCCGCCAAGCAGAAGTGTTGTCGTCAAGTCAGAACTGTGATATAACCAAAAGATAAGGTCATAACCATTTGCTATCTTGGCTGTCTAGCACAGTACATATGTTCCCGTATAGGGAGAATGGCACTGTGAATGTATGGTAAACTGATTCAGTTTTCGATAAAAACCATCAAACTTTAAGCCCAACATCGAAACTCTGTTCCTTTTACAAATTGTCACTTGTCTTGTCTTTCTTCCGCCTCTAATTCTTTCGCGAATGCTCTTTTGCTGCGATATCGTAGCTCATTGTATCCCGATTCTTGTCTTTATGGTTTGTATGCAGAAAAGACGTCTCTGTTAGTTGGAAAGCCATCACATCACGGTAGCCGGTGACAAAATCGAATCGAATATATGGAATCTACATTTACACAGCAGGGAGAACACAGTTCTTATTAGAGCGGGTCATGTCCTTTATTCAAAAGTCAAAAGATACATTGTAGATATTCCGTTTGGCAGCGTTCAATGAAACCTCTTTTTTCAGCAGATCCGCAACCTTTGTCCATTCCTCAAACAACCTGGCGTACTTTCCAGGGTTGTCCAAGCCCGGGATTTCGAGAGAAATCGATATCCGCAGGCTCACGTAGTTGACCAAATCAACAGCCTTGAACAGATTTTTCTCGTGTGAGACCACCCCACCCACGTATTTTGCAAACAGCGCGACGTCTGCCTCGTCGGGCAAGTCATTTTCGGAAACGGAATTCTCAATCCACGCATCAACGAGAGCTTTAATGTCGCGCATGTCGCTTTTCCCTTGAAACTCCAATATAGTTGTTGTCTCTTCCCTTGCCTTAATGAATGGCACAGGTTGCGACGGCCTCGATGGCGGTCTCACAGTCTGTTGAAGAATTTCATTCTTCAACTCCTCCGGCAATTCATCTAGTACCCGAGGATCATAAGGCCCGTCAAGCGATATCGTGTCTGTCAAGACGGGCGGCGACTGCTTCACCTTCGAGTCTGCTTCGGACGAGACGGCGGCTTCAGAATGGTTCAGCTTGAAGTCAAGAATGGTCGGCTGCTGGTGCGATGACTTCTGGCCGGTGGCCTTAGCTGGCGTGAGCTTTGTCATCTGCAAGCCCAACCCCCGAATATCCGTCACAGGGGCGGACATTTTCTGCAGTAGGAAAACCGCCTGCTTTGAAATCTCATCAGTATTGGCCGAGGAATTGGCCAAAGTTGTGGATCTCGAAAGAACATCGCATTCGCCGCATCCAAAGTACTCTGCTGTTTCGACAGGGGCCGTGGCGGCGCGCTTGTAAAGCTTCAGCGTCAGGGTTTTCCCTAGCAAGTTGAGGGACTTTAACCTGGTCGATAGCTCGTCGGATAGAGAATGCAAAAACGTGTTCACCTGATCCGCTGTATCGAAACGCACGCCCCAGTTCACCTCCGCACTAACGCTCTTGCGTGACGCGTCTTGTCCAACCACCTGATCGTCCTGACCGTTCGCCAGCATATACAGCCTTTCGCCTGTTTTCATGCCCACGGCCGACTGCAATTGCGATTTCGGAACAGACAGAATGTCAAGAACTTTTGTAATGTCGAACTGCTCCAGCAGCTGCTTCCGAATGCTGTGTCCAATGCCCGGGAGAGAATTCACGTCCATATCTTTTGCAAAGGACTGGAATTCCGAGGGCTGCAGGTAAAATTGGCCATTAGGCTTCGCTTTCTTGGTGGCCATTTTAGCCTGAAGTACGTTGCAGCCGATTCCAACGCTGACATGGCATCTGGTAAGCTCAAACACGCGTTCTTGGATCCTTGAGCTAATCTCGCAAGCGACGGCTTCAAGGTCATCGTCTGATTGATCATCGTGCAGCCTTGCTCGACATGCTGTGGTTAGATCAAGGAGAGCTTCATCAATGGACACGACGCCGACCTGGTCGGCATTGGAATCAAGAAGCACATCGTAAAGGTGATTCGAAGCTTCCTCGTAGGCTTCAAATTCGTAAGGACAGCAGACCAAGTCCGGACATAATTTCTTTGCTTGGTTCATCCTGTCATTACGCAGTCAGAAAAATGAAAGGAAAGAATAATCTAAAGGCGGTTCCATACGCACCACATTCCATTCTTCACACCGAAACTCCTGGCGACGTAGTTGCAACTTGCAATCTCTGCATGCTGGCTCCCGCCATAGCCAACACAAACCGGCCGCTCCATAAGTTCCGGCCGGGATCTTAATGCGACCGATGCAAAAAAACAGTCAAAGTCAACGTGGAAAATCACACTCTGCTGACGCCCCTTTATCCCCGGCGAGCGAGTGATCCGCGGGTTCCCCGAAACACGGTTTAGGAACTTGAGCTTGAGTTCAGACTTCCACGTACTGAGATGATGCAGGCGTGACTTGCTGTAATAATCTGAGAGAAAATCGGGATTCGCAACGGGGGGAGGAGGTCGTGACGCCTGCGGCTGTAGGGACTGCAGGGACTTCTGGGCGGGAGGTGGTCTGATGAGCCGAAAGTCGTGCCATGGCAAGAGCGTACCGGCAGCCAAAGACGAGGTGATCCACTCAGGCGTGACAACCTTGTACCGCGCAAACTCGGTCATCTTCTTGGGGGTTAGAGACGAAGCAACGATATGCGTAGCCTTCGTCTTGCCATCGAAATATTGCAGAAACACGCCGCCATTCAGAACTATCATGCGGTGCAACTCAGAGATGGACGGACGAGTATATCCATTTATATGTATGAGACACCCGTGAAATATGCTTGAGTTCTGCACTGTTTCCGCCGAGCCCTCGTCACCGTCAACAGTAGCCGCCTCGGCGGACTCTCGAATGTGCGCGTCCAAGTTCAGGAGCTTGATCTTCTTGTTGCGAAAGTACTCGCCAAACCCACCGAAACGGCTCCCAGCATATTCCGAGCCATGTTCCGAAACAAACTCGTGTGTCTTCACGCTCTTGGCAAAATCAGGATCGACCTCACGTCCGAAATATCGCGACATTGATCGACTCGGAGAGTACAACCGCGGCGGTGAATAATAGAGCCCGATGAGTGAGTCCCAATCTACGCAAGCCATACCCTAACCCAGATCAGGAAGTGTTTAATGGGGGACAATATTGCTCGTGAGGGCACTCTCGCCAGGCTGTTTGCTTTCGCAACACCGAGACGAGAGAGGTCAGATCCCTCCGGCTGTCCCGACCCCACCC